>PVIU01008808.1:0-46577 GCA_004026605.1 Ondatra zibethicus
GTCAAACATTATGCAGAAATTGAGAGACCATGGATGCCAGCCCAGGCTACTATACCCAGCAAAACTTTCGATCACCATAGAAGGACAAAACAAGATATTCCATGACAAATCTAGATTTCACCAATACCTAACCACAAACCCAGCCCTACACAAAATACTAGAAGGAAATCTCCAACCCAAGCAAGATGGCTACACCAACGTACAACAAATCCCGAAAAAAAAAAAAACACACACACAAAATAACATCACCAACGAGGAAAACCAAATTAACAGGAGATAGCAACCACTGGTCATTAATATCCCTAAATGTAAATGGACTCAACTCACCCATAAAAAGGCACAGGCTAACAAATTGGATACGAAAACAGAACCCATCCTTTTCTGCATACAAGAAACGCATCTCAACCTCAAAGACAGACATCATCTCAAAGTAAAAGGTTGGGAAAAAAATATTCCAACCAAATGGACCTAAGAAACAAGCAGGCGTAGCTATCCTAATATCTAACAAAATAGACTTCATTCTAAAATCAGTCAAAAGAGACAAAGAAGAACATTTCATATTAGTTACAGGGAAAATCCATCAAGAGGAAATTTCAATATTGAACATCTATGCCCCAAATATATGGGCACCCTCATATGTCAAAGAAACACTTCAAAAGCTTAAATCATATATTAAACCCCACACACTGATAGTGGGAGACTTCAACACTCCTGTCTCACCACTGGACAGGTCAATCAGACAAAAAATGAACAGAGAAATAAGAGAACTAACAGATGTTATGACTCAAATGGACTGAACAGACATCTATAGAATATTCCATCCAAACAGAAAAGAATATACCTTCTTCTCAGCACCTCATGGAACCTTCTCAAAAATTGACCACATACTCTGTAACAAAACAAACCTCAACAAATACAAAAAAAAAATGGAATAACCCAATGTACCTTATCAGATCACCATGCTTTAAAACTAGAAGTCAACAGCAATACCAACTCCAGAAAACCCACAAACACATGGAAATTAAACAGTGCTCATCTGAATCATCAATGGGTCAAAGAAGAAATAAAAAGAGAAATTAAAGACTTCCTAAACTTCAATGAAAATGACCTACATAAAGAAGCTGGAAAAATCCCATACTAGTGAATTAACAGAACAATTGAAAAGTTTAGAACAAAAAGAAGCAAACTCACCTAAGAGAACTAGACGGCAGGAAATAATCAAATTAAGAGCTGAAATCAACAAAATAGAAACAAAGAAAACAATACAAAGAATCAATGAGACAAAGAGCTGGTTCTTTGAGTAAATCAACAAAATAGACAAACCTTTATCCAGAACTAACCAAAAGGCAGAGAGAGAATATCCAAATTAACAAAATCAGAAATGAAAAGGGGGACATAACAACAGACACAGAGGAAAACAGAGGATCATCAGGTCATATTCTGAAAACCTGTATTCCACAAAATTGGAAAACTTAAAGGAAATGGACAACTTTCTGGATAAATATCAATTACCAAAATTAGAGACCAGATAAGCAAATTAAACAGACCAATAACTGCTGAAGAAATAGAAACAGTCATCAAAAGTCTCCCAACCAAGAAAAGCCCAGGACCAGATGGTTTCAACTCAGAATTCTACAAGACTTTCAAAGAAGAACTAATACCAATTCTCCTCAAATTATTTAACACAATAGAAACAGAGGGAACATTGCCAAATTCTTTTTATGAGGCTACAATTACCCTGATATCCAAACCACAGAAAGATAATACTAAGAAAGAAAATTACAGACCAATCTCACTCATGAACATTGATGCAAAAATACTAAATAAAATACTAGCAAATAGTATCCAAGAACACATCAGAACTGTCATCCACCATGACCAAGTCGGCTTCATCACACAGATGCAGGGATGGTTCAACATACGAAAATCTGTCAACGTAATCCATCATATAAACAAGCTGAAAAATAAAAACCACATGATCATCTCACTGGATGCCAAAAAAGCGTTTGACAAAATACAGCATCCCTTCATGATAAAAGTCTTGGAGAGAGCAGGGATACAAGGAACATACCTAAACATAATTAAGGCAATATACAGCAAGCCAACAGCCAACATCAAACTAAATGGAGAGAAACTCCCAGCTATTCCACTGAAATCAGGAACAAGACAAGGTTGTCCACTCTCTTCATACCTATTCAATATAGTTCTTGAAGTCCTAGCTAGAGCAATAAGACACCAAAGAGAGATCAAGGGGATAGAAATTGGAAAAGAAGAAGTCAAACTCTCACTGTTTGCTGATTATATGATAGTTTATATAAGTGATCCCAAAACTTCTACCAAGGAACTTCTACAACTCATAAACACATTTAGCAAGGTAGAAGGATACAAGATTAACTCAAAAAAATCAGTAGCCCTCCCATACACAAATGATAAAAGGACTAAGGAAGAAATCAGAGAATCAACACCCTTCACAATAGCCACAAATGGCATAAAATACCTCCGCGTAACTCTAACCAAACAAGTGGAAGACTTGTATGACAAGAACTTTAAATCTCTGAAGAAATAACTGAAGAAGACACCAGAAAATGGAAAGACCTCCCATGCTGTTGGGTAGGCAGAATTAATATAGTAAAAATGGCAATCCTACTGAAAGCAATCTACAGATTCAACGCAATGCCGATCAAAATCCCAACAAAATTCTTCAAAGACCTCGAAAGAACAATACTCAACTTCATTTGGAAAAGCAAAAAACCCAGGATAGCCAAAACAATCCTGGGCAACAAAAGAACATCAGGAGGCATCACAATCCCTGACTTCAAACTATACTACAGAGCTACAGTACAGAAAACAGCCTGGTAGTGGCATAAGAACAGACAGGAGGACCAGTGGAACCGAACAGAAGACACGGATATCAATCCACACCTCTTAGAACACCTGATATTTGATAAGGAAGCAAAAAATATCAAATGGAAAAAAGAAAGCATATTCAACAAGTGGTGCTGGCATAACTGGATATCAACATGTAAACAAATGAAAGTAGACCCCTATCTATCACCATGTACAAAACTCAAGTCCAAATGGATCAAAGACCTCAACATAAAGCCAGCCACACTGAACCTTATAGAAGATAAAGTGGGAAGTACACTTGAACACATTGGCACAGGGAACCACTTCCTAAATAGAACCCCAGCGGCACAGACACTGAGAGAAACAATTAATAAATGGGACCTCCTGAAACTGAAAAGCTTCTGTAAAGCAAAGGACATGGTCAACAAGATAGAACGCCAGCCTACAGAATGGGAAAAGATCTTCACTAATACCACATCAGACAGAGGTCTAATCTCCAAAATATACAAAGAACTCAAGAAATTGAACAACAAAAGAACACATAATCCAATAAAAAAAATGGAGCACAGACCTAAACAGAGAACTCTTAACAGAGGAATCTAAAATGGCTGAAAGACACTTAAGGAAATGTTCAATATCCTTAGTCATCAGAGAAATGCAAATCAAAACAACTCTGAGATTCCATCTTACACCTGTAAGAATGGCCAAGATCAAAAACACTGATGACAACTTATGCTGGAGAGCCTGTGGAGAAAAGGGAACACTTCTGCATTGCTGGTGGGAATGCAAGTTGGTACAACCCCTATGGATGCCAGTGTGGCGATTTCTCAGAAAATTAGTAAACAACCTTCCTCAAGACCTAGTAATACCCCTTTTGGGTATATACCCAAAAGATGCTCAATCGTGCCATAAGGACATGTGCTCAACTATGTTCATAGCAGCTTTGTTTGTCATAGCCAGAACCTGGAAACAACCTAAATGCCCCTCGATCGAGGAATGGATAAAAAAATGTGGTACATTTACATAATGGAGTACTACATAGCAGAAAAAAATAACGACAGCCTAAATTTTGCAGGAAAATGGATGGAACTAGAAAGCATTATTTTGAGTGAGGTAACCCAGACACAGAAAGACAATTAACACATGTACTGACACATAGGTGGTTTTTAAACATAAGGCAAAGAAAACCATCTTACAAACCACAATCCCAGAGAATTTAGACAACAATACGGACACTAAGAGAGACCTACATAGATATAATCTAAGTGGGAAGTAGAAAGTATAACAAGACAAGATCTCCTGAATAATTTGGGAGCATGGGGACCTTGGAGGAGGGTTGAGGGAGGGAGGGGAGTGGCAGGGAGGGGAGCAGAGAAAAATTTAAAAAAAAAGAATTAATACATAGGTTTATATATAAAACCATACTATACTGACAGTAGATTTAAAGCAAGAGAAATATTTCAAAATTATTACATTAGTAATTAAGCATATATGAACAATTATATCTTAGTAAAGAGCTTTCATATTTATTTTAAAATTATACAGAAATTTTACAGGATCTAGAATATTAAGACAGTGTCAGAGATTGAAACAACATCAATACAAAACAAAGGCCATTTTCTTGACACAAACTTTGAGTTCTATTTCCATCATGCCCAATATATATATATACACTAATGGCTGTTTTATAATTTTATGACACTCTCACACATAAAGGAAAAGGAAAGAAAATTGAGGACAAGGAAAGAATTAATAGAAAACTAAATCTGCAACTGAATGAGCACCATGCTCCAGGAGAAGTCAGTACAGAGTGTCAGAGAGATAAAACATGATGCCGTTATTTCAGATTAAATCCAAAGAAAAATTATTTAGGTAATCTTGCAGGACAAGAAGAATCATCTAAAAAAAGAAAAAAATAGGGACCTCTATTTCCAACCAATACAGATTTACACTCACATCTTAAAAGCAATTAGACAGTAATGAAAGAAGGTAAAGTAGGGTAACCCACAACTATCTAAATTTACTCTGTGACAAGATTGTATAGTCTGCAATGCACGAAGGGAGAAAGGACACAAGGTACATTCAAGGGAGAGTTACTCGCAGATGAACAAAACAGTTCATCAGTTATGTAGGGACTCTGTGTTTCAAACAAATTTGAAAAAGGTTAAAGAAAATACCACCAGCACTACCACCACCACCATCACCATCATAACAAAATAAAAAACAAGGAACAACCAAATAACCTCAACTTCTGTCTTAGCTAGGGTTTCTGTTGATGTGAAGAGACACCATGACCACAGCAACTCTTATAAGGAAAACATTTAATTGTGGTGGCTTACAGTTTCAGAGGTTTAGTCCATTATCATTATGGCTAGATATGGAGGCACGCAGGCAGACATGGTGCTGGAGAAGGAACTGAGAGTTCTACACCTCGATCCACAGGCAACAGAAAGTAAATTGTTCCACTGGGTGTAGTTTAGCACAGGAGACTTAGTGACACACTTCCTCTAACAAGTCCATATTTACTCCAACAAAGCCACATCTCCCAACAGTTCCACTTCCTATGAACTTATGGGGGCCAATTACATTCAAACTATCACAACCCGATGTCAACCAACAACAGAGAGAGAGAGAGAGAGGAATGAGCAGTCTGAGACACCAGCGACGTTATAGTTGACAAACCAGAGAGTATCAAAGGCTTCATAGAGAAATATGGAACTAGGAAGAGGACTTTGTGGAAATCCCCTAGGCCCTCTGGGAATTGAACCTACATCTTTATGTTGTAAATCAATGTGCTCTAACAATAACCTATATCTCTAGACCTACAAGTTTTCTTTTTTCTTTTTAAAACTGCTTATGTATTCAAGTGCTTTGTCTGCATGATTGTCTATGCAACAGAAGAGAGTATCTGATACTTTGGGACTATAGTTATAGATGGCCGTAACCCATGTGGTTGCTGGGAATTAAACTCAGGACCTATGGAAGAGAAGCCAGTGCCTGTAACCATTGAGTCATCTCTCCAGCTCCATAACAAGTTTTTTAAATGATGGATTTACTGGTACTTTAAAGGGTACTTTAAAGGTGGCATCTTGTCTCATGGTCATAAGATGGTAAAAAACTTGCCCTGTTCTATCATAGGAACCATCTGGTCATCACAATACAAAAAGCTGTCTTCAGATGATACCAAATGTCCCTAAGGGACAAAATTGTCACTGATCAAAAACTAATGTCATAAATAAGTGCTATTCTGGACTAATCTAAAAAAAAAAATTCTAAGAGTAAGATTCCAAAGTACATTACTTGCTATAAATAACTGTATCCCAGAATAAATCTCAAGGAGATTTACAGAAACACAGAAGGCTTTCAGAAGGAAGGGGTGTTTCCACTATAGACAGATATCAATTATTCGGCAAATGTGAAACAGACAAACGCAACTACTATTAAGGAGGGGTAAAGCCAGCGCTAAGAGTGCCCTAGAAATGACATATGTGATAAAGTTTGTTTTTCCCAATGGGTTACAAAGTAATTCATTAGGAACTCACTGTAGCCCAACATTAAAAAGACATTAATCACCAAGAGAAATGGATGCAAGAAGAAGAGCCCAACAATGTCCTGGGTGACAGTGAATGAGCACCATATCCTGCTGATGTGGCACGTGGAGCAGACAAGGGTGACTCACATACCATACTGTCCATAACCCACACGCGTCATACTTGGTATCACTTCGTTTTTGTTTTTTTTTTTAAATTAAACTATTTAATGACTCTTTGGGAGTTTCATATCATGCACCCAAATTCTGCTCACTTCCCAAGTCCCCCATATCCTCCCCACATCCCTGCCCGCAAAAAAATAAAATAAAATAAAATAAAAAACAAAGTAAGGAAGCAAGCAAACGAAAGCAAAAACAACAACAACAAAACCCCCTAAACCAAACTAAAACAAAAACTGCAACGACAGAAAAATCTCTTTGGTTCTTCTTTTCTGTCTCTCCAGCACCTCTTCATTCATCCTGGTGGTAACGGAGGCTTCAGCGTCCCATCAGTTTTATTGGCAAATGTTCATTGCAGTGAGTCGCTGGTCTGGTTTAAGGCATCTGGTTTCTGGTACACCATCATCACAGGATCCTAACTGGAACTACTCTGGAGATCTTGCAGGTATCTTTCCACAGGACCAGTCCCTTCACCAGCTCCAGTAAGGGTAGATGCTATGGTGGGTCAACCCAAGGTCCAGCTGTGTGTCTGGGGGGTAGCCAAGCTGGTTAGTCCAGTCCAAGGAAGTCACCAGCCTTGGGTAAGGTGTTAAAGTTAACGGAGAATGTCATGAAAATTATTCGAACTGTACTTATTATGAGTGGTTCTCAACCTTCCTAATGCTGTGACCCTTTAATACAGTTCCTCATGCTGTAGTGAGTGACCCCAACAATAAAATTATATTTGTTGCTACTTTATAACTGCAATTTTGCTATAATCATCAGTTATAATGTAACTGTTGTAAAGTAAATTACAACAAAATTAAAATGTAACAATGGCTGCATAAGGACTAGAAGACTAAAGGGATAAAATGAAAATATAGTGTTTCAAGGTTTTCACACTGTAAAAGAAATCATATATACTTTGAAAACAAGCTATGAAGAGTGAAAGGTGTGTGCTATTAAACTGTAAAGCAGGGAGACAAGGAGGGAGAGAAAGGGACACATACACATATGCACAGTGAGAGAGAGAGAGAAGAGAAAGAACACAAAGGACAGAAAAGAATAAGCAACAGGTAGGATAAATACAAAGGCAAACTAGCTAAATTATATCAATAATTACATATAGAAATGGTATACAGATTCATATTAAAAGGCAGACAATGTCAGGTTGGATCAAAATAAGATCCAACTACTGTTTTCTACAAGAAATTCACTTTAAAGTAAGTCAAAAAGGAAAGAGAAGAAAAGGTATACTATGACACTAAGAATCAAACCAAAGCTGTGGAGCTGAGGAGCTGTCTCAGGAGATAAGAATGTTTGCTGTTCTCAGTATCAAATCAGGTGGTTCCTGGACTCTATCTGATCCTAACATCTTTACTGGACTCCATAGAAGCCCATCCACACACAGCACATGCTCAAACAGATACTCATCTATACATGTACATAAAACCAAAAATAATTCTTTTTTAAAAAAGCCAATAGTAAACTGGCTAGATCAATAGATTAGTAGACAATAGATTCCAGGGCAAAGTATATTACCAAAGATAAGCAATGCAAAATAATAAATGGGTCAAAGAAACCCAACTCTACATTTTAAGTACAGCATCCGAAGTATATAAAAAGAGTCTTCAAACTGGGCACAGTGAACAGACTTATCTCCACTATGGAGGCAGGAGATCAGCAGTACAAGGCCAGCCTCAGCTATTTAGAAAGTTAGAGAGCTACATAAAAACAAAAATGGTAGCTGGGCATTGTGGCTCCCAGCTGTAAACCCAGTACTAAAGCAAGATCACATTGAGTTCAAGGCTAATATTGAATTTCAGGTCCACCTTGTGTCACAAAGTAAGACAATATAAAAAGTAAGTAAGTAGGGTGGGAGGGAGGAAAGGAAAGACGGGAAAAAGAGAGAGAATATGAATAAATACCCTCTTTTCAGAAATAAGTTGATATATGAACAGAGATAGGTTTGTCTGGCAATACAAAGGACTTGCAAACATACAGAGCAACACTAAGAGCTCATAGCTACAATGAGATTGAGTGCAATCCATTTCAATAGTTTTTTTTGTTAAATATACTATACAAAGGTTTAAAGTAATCAAAATTGTATTAATCAGACCAGAATTAATCCCTGTATAACTTACATTAAACTGTACCTTTGTGTATAATTTGTAGCAAGTTTATCTTGATGTGTTATGCTATATAATCATGAAAACAATGACCTGTTAGGCCAGACAGATGGCTCAGCAGGTAAAGGTGCTTGCCACCAAATCATACAAACAGAGATGAATGCCCGGAGTAAACAGTGGAAGAAGAAAACTGATTCCAGCAAATTGTCTTCTAACCCCCACACAGGCTCTGTGGCAGTCGTTTGCACAGGCACACACAAACACACCACACCCCTCAACACAAACAAATATATAATTGGAGAGGATCAGAACACCATTTTAAAAACAAAAGTAATGAGTTGTTTATATGTTGAGTCTTCAATCCTTCTGCATCACTAAAAGCAGCTAGATCTAGTCACACACTCATCAAATCATACTAGATCTAGTTCACTGTATCATGATGCTACACTCATACACTCATCAAATCATACTAGATCTAGTCCACTGTATCATGATGCTACACTCACACACTCATCAAATCATACTTCCAAGTAAGTGCATGCTCTACTTGACACTACTCGATACACAGAATTCTATTAGGAGACTCTGAAATACACAGATGATACACAGAATTCTATTAGGAGACTCTGAAATACACAGACAACTGTAATTTACAATAGAATACACTTACAGTTTAAAAGTCAAGTAATACACATACATTATGCTAAATTTTAGGTGGCATACATTTTGAAAATCATAATTTTATACACCAAAAGGCTTGAAATAGCAGTTAAATGATACGCTGATGTGAATCATACTTAACGTCCAAGCAACTGGGAGGCTGAGTTAGAAACACCATAAGAGTTTGCAGCTAGACTGTGTTACCTAGTGAGATGTTATTCCAAACAAAAATAACAACACTACAAAAACACACTGTTAAGACTTTAGTCCTTTTAAGAAATGAAATAATAAAGACAGAAAGTCTTGAATTCTAGAAGGGGTTTTCTCACATAATGGCTGAAGATGTAGTATTACTTTCCAGTACGTAATCCCAATGTAAGCATTTATGTGACAGTTATAAAGGGTAGGAAACAGCATGCAGAGAATCAATAACAATATTGTAAAGCCTACAGCGAGGCACATAAACATGCTGTAGGAGACATTAACACGAGACTGAAGCAAATGATTATATTCTCAATAAACACATATCTACAGGATAATCGATTTCACACTTGCCCTCCCAGCTGTTTCACACAGCTCAGATGGTACAGTGGCAGCAACTGCTTGATACTACTGCGTATGATGTGAGATCCTGCTACTTGGTAACAGGTATACACTCCTGTTTGAGCGGCCATGTTCAATTCATGTTATAGCAAGATAATCGTGGGGTGGTCCATTCAAGAGATTCTTTACTGTACTTCCACTTTAGAAGTTAATTCTTAACCAATTATTTATATGTCAGAGAACTCAAATTATACACTGCCCTATTTCCAGATTTAAGAGATTTTTCACAATCAATGTTTCTGAAATGTTAAATGAAAAGTTGTCATAATAGTTACTATGGAATAAATAGCAATTATGATTCTTTTTAGGCAAATAAGCTCAAACAGTTAATAGTTCATACTTATACTACTGTTTTCTACAATGTTCATATCATTTGATAAGTTGCTAAAAATACATTTGTAAAATTATTTCAAAAGATCTCATGAAACTGATTTAATAGCATGGAATTCTGTGTGACTGAGAAGTTATTTCCATCTCTAAAGCAGGAGACTTGAAGGTGGTGACACACATTACAGATCATAAAGGTTATTTCTGTTGTGTAATTGTAAGAGTGAATTAAGCACATGCTTGCTATAGGTACATTATCTTCAGGAAAAGGCTTTCTGTTGTTTTTGAGCATGCATCAGCTGACGCCTATCATCTATACCATGTGAAGCAGCACTTACGGCTATGTAGTACACTCTGGCCTTCTCCACCAGCAGCCAGTTCTTCTCCAGGTCAAGATGCTTTTCCTTTTTGTAACAATTAGCAGCAGCAAGGTTTGCAACAAGAGACCTAAAAACCCAAGAAGTTTTAAAATGCATTTTATTTATAAAAGGTTGCTATACAGAAATACACAAGTTCTTTAGAAGCTGATTTGCACATGGTGGAGACTGGGAGGTGTCTGATGCCTTTAGGCCTGGAGACAACATAACCAACCAAAGCATTACCTAAAATTCAAAGTCTGGTATAGGAATTTCTTTTTAATTCCAAAATAAGGTTAACTTTTTATGTCTTAATACAGTTTAAAATGCAGTTAAGGTATAGGTTACTAGGTCATTCTGAAATAGGAAATCTATATAAACCAAAATTTCATTCTTAAAGTAGAAAAATATCTTTATAAAAATAAGACGAACAGACTATAATTGACTATTTAATTTCATATTTTAATAGCCCAATATGGAATTAATTTCATAAAACATACATATAAACATAGATCATATTTACTGTGAGGAATAAATTCTGCAACTATTACATTTTAAGGACTGGAATCAATAAAAACCAGGTCCTTTAGCTTAAAACTCCTGGGCAGAGTCATTTTATAACTGGAAAATTTAACCAGCATACTAGATTTAAAATCTAGCTATTAAGTGCCAATGAAATTGCTTAGTTTTAAACCAACAATTAAGTTTAATGAAATAAAAAATTATTTACAGTTCACATAAATATAAATCCTTCATCATTCAGACCTAAGATCTATAAAATTATTTGGCATTTTTCATTATTAAAAAGTTAAAAGAGTAACAACTATGGCTTATAGAAAATGACCTTATCGTTTGAGACTTTGGAGATGTTTAGTTCCTCTATCTAAAAAAAAATTTCTCTTCCAAAACAATTTATAATTTATCCATAATAATTTATTTCTGAATGATACATATATTTATATTAAAGTAAAAGTAGGAATATATGAGGAGCCTCAAGAATATACTCAAATACAAATCACAAACATGAAGAATCAGTACCATTCCTTTCATTCGGTGTGAGGGGTTGAACTCAGCCCTCATTTATAAAACAACACAATCATGACGTAGGGAGTTTTCAATAAAAAGCTTTATTTTTAACTTTTATTTTAATCACAAAACTATATTTGAATTCTAAGTTTTCCTTACTAGAAGCTGTCCAAAAGAAAAATCTACCTATTCATCACATTCCAGCTTCTGTATTATGAATTAGTGTCCCCAGCTCCCCCTGCCCATTTCAGAGTTCTCACATCCTTTTTCTTAAATTCCAGACTAGGTCCCATGTATCCCAGGCTGAGTTTGGATGCCTAATGTAGCAGAGAATGGCACTGAACTTCTTATCCTCTGTCTGCACCTCCTGTGTGGTAGGCTTACAGACAAGGGTTGTAGCGTCATGTTTCCGCGGTGCTGGGAATGGAACCCAAGGGCTGTGCATACCAGTATGGCCTTCTACCAACTGTGCCACAACCCCAGCCGCAATCGCCTGAATAACATGGGCCACCAGAGCCATAACGCCGATAGATAAATTGAGTTCTTGACATCTATAGTACCTAATAATTGTTCTTTAAAATAGCAATTTAGTATATAAAGACAACTTAGCAATTTGATTCTAGTCTTTGTGATGTCAGAAGCAAAACTTGACCCATTTATCATTATTGGGAAAATCACAGTGAAAGAATAAAATGTCTTTTAGGAAAACTGCAAGAGACAAAGCTCTAAGGACATTTGAATAGTGGATGGCTGAATAAACCAGCTATCCAAACTAAGGCAGAGACCTTAGTTTTAATAATGAGCAATTTAGTTAACTGAGACCTAAAGATGATCAAGTTCTCCTAATCTCTCTCTCTCTCTCTCACACACACAAACAACACATTAAAGGAAAGGTCTGAAAATCACTTATGTTCACCAATTATTCTTTGTAGGATATTTTATGACTACTGCCCACACTGATCCTCAGCCCCGATTCTGCTGGAGGCAACCCGGAAGTCAAAATGAAGAAGGTAAGAAAGGGAATTGTCCTAACTTTCTTTCTATTTGTGTGATAAACACCACAAAAAGAACAACTTGGGGAGAAAAGCATTTATGTGGCTTACCCTTCCAGGTCACCATCTACCACTTAAGGAAGATAGGGCAGGAACTCAAGGAGGAACCTGGAGGTAGGAGCTAAAACAGAGGCTATGGAGGAGCACTGTTTGTAAGTATGCATCTCATGGATTGCTTTGTTAGCTTTCTGTTCAACTCAGGACCAACTGACCAGGGGTGGTACTGCCACAGACGGCTGGGTGCCCCCACACCAATCATTATCAAGAAAATGCCCCATGGACAAGCCTACAGGTTCATCTGAGGGAAGCATTTTCTCAATTAAGGTTCACTTTTGACGAAATGACGCTAGCTTATGTTAAATTGAAGAAACCTTACCAACAGAGGGATGGATCAGGATTGGAAAAAAAGCACAGAACAGAGGACAAATTATGTATTTCTAAGTACAGAGGACACAGCCATGCATGGTTCACCTATAATCTTGACACTGTGGGATACAGAAGTATAAGGATAGAGTCGAATTTGACATTGGTTTGGTCTATGTAGCAAATTCCAGGCCAGCCAGGGCTGTATCTACAGACTGTCTCAAATCAAACAAACCAAACCACATACAAAGAAATGCAAAATTTGTAGTCAGTCAAAATTTAAAGTAGGTAAACTCAAAGGATTCTATAAAACTCTAACAAGACAGTGATCTTGTGTTTCCCATGCAAAGGACAAAGAAGGCCCTACTGGTGTGGCGCTAATATTATTAGAAGCGTACACTGCAGGAATACAATAACAAGTAAAATCAAAGCAAGGCAGGCCCTGAGAGATAGATCAGATGTTCACATGCAGAACAATTTTCTACTAAGTAAAGTTGGGAGACAGGAGGGCTGGAATTAACAATATTAGCCACCAGCTCTATGAATTTTTCTGCTTTGTGGCCCAGGCTGGGGGACCTTCCTACTATGAACTGGGCTCAAAGGTTTGTGGGGGTGTGCTTTGATTTTTCTGTTCCAGACCCAAGAGTTTGAAAAGGATTTGAAAGCAGCTCACTGCAAGATGCAAAATGAAGAGCTACTCATTTTAGTCCTTTCCATGTATGACTGGAAAAGTGACAGCAGGCAGCCCTCAACCCGTGGCACGCACCATCTGGGCCTCTCTGTTTTGTTTTAATATAGCATATTTTACTGTGGAAAATGTCATATTTAGTCACTCTCCAGCCTTGTGACCTGCTTTGGTTGTTTGACCCATCTCTTTTCCAGAGTGTCTTTTGTTTTCTGTTGATTTCAAGGATAGTAGAACCAATGAGCGTCTGTTGTAGAGCATCCCCAGGGGCTCATATTACTGTAGTGTGAAGTCACTCTGCTATCTGTACAATAAAGACTTCTGAAATGCACTAAAAACCATGTTTGTATGTGTTTTTCTCCACTACCATTCCACATACAGGATCTGGATAGCAAACTTGTGTCCTGTTTAGACCTCTCAAATGCTGCGACTGTACAGGCATGAGCTACAACACATGGCTTGGTTGCCGACTGAATGGTGCATTAGCAAGATTGGTGTTGTTTAGCATCAGTGGAAGCTATGCGGCACATATGTTTCTATAAGCAGATTTTGATATTCTGTTATCAGGTTATGCTGACAGGATAATTCTTTCTTTTCTAAAGTGAGTTCAGCAAATTACAAGATGTAAAACTCCCAAAGAAATAATCTCAAACTTTCATTGCAATATGCCTATGAATTTAAAAGAAGGTCTAACAGAAAACAAACTGAAAAACACAAAAGGTGGCCCAGTGGTCAATGGAGCTAACCTGATGACGCAAACCTGATGATCTGAGTTTAATCCCAGGAAACCATATAAAGGCCGTAGGAGAGAAACAGCTTCACAAAGCTGTCCTTTGGCCCCCACATGTATACCCTGCTATGCACACATATCATAAAACACTGGACTAGAGAGAAGGCTGAGCAGTTAAAGAGCACTTGTTACACCTAAAGAGGATCTAGAATTTGGGTTCCCATCACATACACAAAGTAATTTACAACCAACTGTAATTCCAGTTCCAAGGGACCTGACACCCTCTTCTGAGCAGTATAGGTAGCAAGTACACTCACACACATAAAGTTAAAAAGAAAATCTAAACTTGTAAATCACGTGTAAGGCTGGGTGGTAGTGGTGCACACTTTTAATGCTAGCACTCGGGATGCAGTGGCAGGGAAATCTCTGAGTTCAAGGACAGCCTGGTCTACAGAGTGAGTTCCAGGATTGCCAGAACTACACAGAGAAACCCTGTCTCAAAAAATCATTAGAAAACAAGGCAAATGAATAGAAAATGCATGTACAATTTCACCTGTATCTATAATAACAAAACAGAACACATGAAGTTGAGAGGCAGAAATTGTGGGTTGGGGGAATATGGGAATGGATTTTATCAAACATATTGTATGGCATTCTTAAATAGTAAAAAACAAAAACAAAAAACCATTAAACACATTAAGGTAAAACAATGAAGAAAGGTCTACTGAACATTAGAAATGATTAGCAAATGTAATTTGGGTTTTGTAAATGTGTACACAGCTTTGAGGGTAGGGTGCTCCTGGCTGATAATGACTTACCTGTTGCCACCAGTGATGCATGCAGCACAGGTTCCGGTTGGCTGCTCATTCTGCTCATAGTAATGAGCATCCACATGTGCTTCAGCAGCTTTACTCTTCAGGATCTCCCCAAATTTATCTATCCCAATGCATCCAAAGAATGTTGCTGCTTTGTGGGGCTCCTGAATCATCCACTGAAAAGTAAGACCAGAAATGACTGAGTGAGTCAGAAACAGTGGTGTGGGACAATTCTATATTCTGTCAATTATATTTTAAATAAATGCTGATTGGCTGGAAGTATAGGCGGGAAAACCAGACAGGAAGTAGAGGTGGGGCAAAGAGAACAGGAGTATTCTGGGAAGGAGGAAAAAATTCCTCCTGAGTCCTCCCCAGACCACAGAAGAAGCAGGATGTGACCTGCCCCACTGAGAAAGGTACGGAGCCATGTGGCTAACATAGATCAGAATAATGGACTATATAAGTTATAAGAGTTAATAAGAAGCCTGAGCTAATGGGCCAATCAGTTTTATAACTTATGTAGACTTCTGTGTAATTCTTTGGGACCTACTGGCTGTAGGAACTGGGCAGGACAGGAACCCCAACAAGCAGGTCCTCATGTTACAAAACAGTACAGATAATTCAGGACTCTGCCACAGATGGTGGCTTCGAAAGCATTAACAACCTTACACATTTCACTCTACCAGATGAGGAACAGACGTAGAGTGGACCAGTTTAGTGGGTGAACATAGAGAAGAGTGTATTAGAACTCAGAAGCTCAAATGCTAGCTCTTTACAGGAAAACCAAAATTCAGTGTCAATAAAATGAGCTAGCACAGCATTTTCATGTAAAATAAAGAACCCACTTTGATGACTGTTTTCATATCATATTTGCCCCTGACTAGTTGTGGTATTAACATGTCACTTGATGTGTCAATCTTTCCCCCCTAAAATTTTTTGTTGTTGTTACACACAAAAAATTGTAGCCCAGGTTGGCTTAGAACTTACTTTAGGACACAGGCTAACCTCAAACTCACAGCAGTGCTCCTGCCTCATTCAGCCTCTTTAATTCTGGGACTATAGACATGAGCCACCATCTTGGCATCACTTAACCCGTCTACAGCTTACTTCTGTCATCTCTAAAAATGGGGAGGTGATAAAAACATGCTTCAGAATGTAGCTGAAGACTAACTGAGATAACACAGGCTAATGTATATGCAAAGCTTATATATCCATGAGCTTAATATCCATGATAAAACAAGCAACACCTATCGGCTGTTGTAATCAATATTTTTATACTTCTTGAAATAATTCATTCATAAATTATACTAAAACATGTCTACGCTTAATACCATTAAAAATGATAAAAATATGGGTGAGCATAGTGGTTTATGACAAGCAATACAAATACCTGGGAGATGGAGGCAGGAGAATCGGGAGTTAAATGCCCAGCACATTTGAGAACTGTTTAGGTTCTATGAGACTGTCTTATGCCCACACCCATTTCTTTCCCCAAAACAAAGTTGAGGGTGGACTTTGTGCTCTCATCACAGAAGCTACTTTTTGAAGTAGAGTGCAATTATTTAAGGCAATGAACATACAATAGTATACTGTGACATGTAGAGCTAAAAATGAGCCGTCTATATCATATACCTTATCTCATGGCTCAGGGATGTTTGAGGAACAGCATTTACATGATATGAGAGGGCTGTTGTACACAAACACTCATGATGGCTATTAGTTATTAGTTATGATAAGGGAAGGGTTCATGAAGCCCCACCCCTATTTGAGGACCCAAGGGCAACTGATTGCTCTTGGAAGTGGAATAGTTAGCTTTCTCTAGGGATGCTGGCTCGAGAGGCTACTCATGCTCTAGCAGATACATGGTCCTATACTGTTGCTTGTATAGACAAGAGAAAGAGAGAGAGAGAGAGCACATGGAGTGAGGGCAAAAAGTAGTAGTGGGCTAAGGCAGGAATGGGGGGATTTGATGCAAAAACATATGTATGCATGAATATTAAAAATTTTAAAGATAGAAATGTTAAAATTCTAACTACAAATCTCATCATGTCATTAAAGTGATTCTTATAAACTCAAGCATTTTTGTTATAAATGATTCATAATGGATTTCTGTTAATATGCATGGTTTTCTTTGATTTGAACTCTTTAAATCAGCAAATTAGCTCAAGTCCCTGAGGCTTCTCATCTTTTATTAGTGATTCTAAAGAGACCATCTCTCTTTGCTTCAAATATAGTTGTTAAAATTCTCTGTATATTAAGTTTTAAAAAAAGTACCAACATAGGGGGCTGGAGAGATGGCTTAGTGGTTAAGAATACTTGCTGAGGACCCAAGTTCAATTTTCAACAACCACATTGCAGTTCACAATCATTTATAATTCTAGTTCTAGTGTACCCAATGCCTTCTTCTGACCCCGATAGGTATTTACATGCTTGTGACATAGACACAGATGAAAACAAAACACTTATACAGACAAAATAAAAATACATTTTTAAAATAAAAAGCACCAACATAGATTTTGATAAATGTATTTTAAAATAATGAATATAAAGATGCTATACTGGCTATACATACATATCCAATTAGATATGTACACATATATATTTGAGGGTTAAAGGAATGAGGACATAAACGAAAGATAAAGCTGCAGAAGTGACATATGCTAACTGCCTGATGACAAGGAATTCTATTTCTAGAGATTAAGTCTAAAAATGCACATACAACATTACAGATGTAAATATTTATTTACATTTTATCTAAAACGAAATAATGTTTCAAACAACAAAATCTATGTATAGAAGAATTGTTGGATAAATTGGATGAACTTGTTTGATAGAAACCCAAACCCACACACAAAAACAAGGGAGGGTTTAGAGAACAATCCATCTAAGTAATTCTAGCACTTAGGAGGTAGAGGCTCCAGGATGGAGAATGGGAGGCAATTTTGGGATAAAGAATGAGTTCAAAGTTAGCCTGATGAAACCCAATCTTAAAAACTGGGGGTGTAGCTTAGTGGTAAGCACTTGCCTAGCCATGTATAAAGCCCAATGTTTCAATCTCCTGCAGAGCAACAAAACCCCAATCATAAAGGAACCAAGCAAGTGTGTAGACTACTTTCTAGGATATCTTCTGAAATTAGAAAAGGTTTAAGAGAAAGAAAACTCAGAAGTAAGAACATCCTGGGGAAGCCTCAAGACACTGAATGTGTCAATGTTTTCTAAGGAATTATAACACAAGTCAAATAAAACAAAAGTAAATAACTATGACTACAGCAAACCTGAGACCTACTGAACAACAAAAGGAACAATCAATGCAGTAAAAGTGCAGCTGAACATCTGACGAGAGGTCAATATCAAGAACACCTAAGAAACATCTACAAAACCACAGTGACAAACAGAATGACTGAAACGTGGCCAAAGGAATGGAAGGTCTGTGCCTTCTAGTTACCCAAATGACCAACAAGCACAAGAGGATGCTCAACAGTGATACTAATTTGGGAAGTGAAAAATCAAGAGCACAATCAAATGATATTTAACACCGATCTTGAATGTCACTAAGAAAAGAGAAAATAAATGTTGTTGAGATTGTGGAGAAATTACACTGGTGTTGTGGACAACTAGAACACAAAACATGAAAGGTCCATGTACAGAAATCTCTGCTACTAGATAGGCAGGGAAAGCCTGTGACCTCTGACAGAAGGGAGATAAAAGGACCCTGATGGGGCCCTAACACCTACTTATGCCCTGGTTCAGGGAACAAGAAGTCTGGCACTCGCACTGAAACTAGTGTATACCAATAAGCACTGAAAGAAATACAGGAAAACAAATTACGAAAAATTGACAATGAGTTAAAATTTATAGTGACTCTTAAAATTCTAGGTACATATAACCTGTGCATGTTTCAGCAATATAAGAAATAAGGAATCCACATAAATGCTCTTGAATAAAAAAAATGAACATAAGCATGGAGGTACATGTCTGTAATCCTAGCATTTGAAGTAGAAACAAGAAGATTGGGAGTTTAAAGTCATCTTTGACTGCACAGTGACCTTTGGCAGCACAGTCTGTAGCTACTAAAGCAGTGGTTTTTAACGTGCGGGTCATGACCCATTTGGGGTTTAAACAACCCTTTCACAGGGTTTGTATATCAGATAATCTGCACATCAGATATTTATATGACAATGCATAACCATAGCAAAGTTATATTTATGACATAGTGACAAAAATAGATTTATGGTTGGAGGTCATCACAACATGAGGGACTGTATTCAAGCGTGGCAGCTTTAGGAAAGTTGAGAACCTCCGTGCTAGAGGACACAGAATGTGGAAGATTAATTTCTCCAACTATGTAGCTTTTGGGAAGCTGTCATCTACACTGAGTGAGACTTTTCAGTGACACTTCCATAAGTAACCCTCACCCATGCTCTTACAAGGAAGCCCCATAAACTCACTGGTTTATCAAACTGTACTTTGATGAAATCATCACTTTGATCTGTCATTGGTCTCCTATCTGGGTGAAGAGATGACTATGGCCCCCAAGGAAGGTAGAACAATAATGACACATAGTTTCAATGCAATCTCAACCAATGCCTCAGTAGGATATATAAGGGAATTAAAGGCTTGATTCCATAACCAAAGAAATACGGAAAAGGAGTTAGATAGGCAATAGACAGGAAGTTTATCACACTGAGGGATACCAGTGACACTAAAGCCTAAATTCTTCAATTATAAAATGTAAGATCTTATGGATACTATAAGAATCAGAAATGCCTAACTAGTCATTATTGGTATAAATACCTGAATTAGTTTAATTTGACTTAAATTGAAACAGCAAAATATTACTAGAAAACACCCAGGAGAGGCATTAATTGCAACGAAGTTATCAAAAAAGGCTTGTGAAGATGTATCACATCATAAATTTTCTGTAACAGATATGCCCAAATCTTTGGAACTGATAAAAACGGACTTCAAAGAAAGGCATATAGCGAAGTGCACAGTGTGTTTTATGAATCAAGAAATCCCATTTCTTAAGAAATTAGTTCCAACCAAAAAAATACTAATTTTTCTAATAGTAGCTCATGGGCACTGCCAAACTCCCACAGCCTCAGGCCCAGACGGATTATCAGCAATTCACCCATTACGTGACCTTGACTTTTGAGTAATGTTTTTAAATCACAAAACTAGCAAATAAATTTGTCTTTGCAAGGTACCTGTGAAGTTACCAAAAGCAATGTAGCGGTCTAACACTAAAAGGGAAGATCTGGAGGAGTAGCTCTTGCTGTGTATGACAGATATCATTGGGCTGCCCTTGAAAAAAACAAACCATCTTGTGGAAGGGACCTCATTATTGCAGAAGGTTGTATGTCAGTCTCACAGAATTTCCAGGAGACATGGTGTGGGCTTGCTGCAGGATCATAGGGGGCCTACAAGGGCACAGATTGGGAAACGAGCACATGTTAGCCAAAACTAATAAAAAAGGTAACCAAAGGAATATCAGAAGTGTAATAACAGAGCAACTCTATAGGAAGGAAAATCTAGTGGGAAATACAGGCCTAGGCAGGATAATTAACTGTCACTTTACAAAGTGTAGGCACAGTCTATAGATACAACAAAGCACACAGAGATTTCTCACCAATAAGTGAGATTGTCAAACCTGATGCCTATTAATGCAAGGAACTGAATTTAAATAGTTGCTGAATAAATGGCATATTAAGTTACACATTAAGAGTCTTCTACAACATATCCAAAGATTTCTATTAATATTAAATTCACCTTTCAGGTGAATTCTCTGTACACCCAATTGCAATATTTAGGAAAATATAACTGTCAATGATGCCTGAGAGCCATAACTTTTAAGATAATGCCCTATGCTTTAATCTAATTCATAATTAAATGATAAAGAATGACACCTAGATACTAAACTAATAGTTGAAAGGTAAGTCATCTCCTAACAACTTTTAACTTTTCATCAGCATTGCATAAACTTTTGGCGAGTCATCATTTCCTCTCCAGCACATACCACTCACACTGAACAAACCCTGTGCTGATGTTTTTTGCCACGAAGGCCTCAAGCAGAATACAGAAAACAGAAAGGAAAGTTCCCTCAGCCTCCACAGCACTGAAGAATCAAAGAAAAAGGAAGAGATAGGAGATACAGTAGAACAAAAAGGCTAAAATTCTTTTATTCCAGGAAGGATTTCTCTAGCCGTTATTGTCCTTAACCATAGGCCACAGGAAATTACAATGATGTTCTAGGGCTCCATCATAGCTATACAAAATACAGAAAGACATAATATATGAAAGATCTATTACCATAAAAGTTGATGCTAGCAAACTGAGACTATGTTAGTAAGAACAGTTGAAGAAACCTTCAGAGAAAAATAAACGGTCATTTGAAGTAAAGACGTCACTAAGATGCATTTGCCCAGAAATCCCAGAAAATCTGGGGAAGCAGGTAACTAACAACCAAGGAGCAAGAAAAGCACTGAGAAACATCTTCTTTTTTACTATTTCTAGCACGCACTTTATAAAAGCAAAACCCCCAAGGCAGTAAACATCTGCTCATCAACAGGTATCAGTAGCAACATCAGAAACACGAGGCAAAGATCAAGTCAAAGGTTACTGACGATGATGAACTATGACAGCCTCTATTAAATTACCCCTTCCTTCAAGGTGTATGTGATCAAAGCAGCAAAAGATACTTTTACTCAGTCACATAACAAGCTATTTGTTGAGATTGAAACATCTGGCCGATATCTTCAAACACTGCAATTTCATGCACAGTTAGCATTAGGGCACATTTCTCCTCTTCTTACAGGGTCCACAAGAGTGGCACATATGGCTGGCTGATCTTTTCATTCAAAAATGAACTCAATTCAAGGCATTACACACAATCACCTGTGCTTTATGGTGTTTTAAGTCTACCTGCCATCGTTTTCCATCGTCATTGCTGACTGCTGCTCTCTGCCACTATAAAAGCCTGTAAATATGACAGCGCACTTAAAGCTTAACGGCTTCTTGAACAAGGAAATCTATACAGCACCAAGTCATTCTCTATTATCAAGAACAGACAATCTACTAAACTATTCATCATTTTATTTAACAAGTATCTAGTATAGATTAGTAAAGTAACATTTTTAATTACTGCGTGTGTGTGTGTGTGTGTGTGTGTAGCATGCATGTGTGAACATGGGTGTATGGTTGTTTTCCACATGTGTATACATGTGGAGGCTAGAACTTGAGTGGCTTCCTCTATTGCTCTCCACTTTATTTTTTGAGACAGGGTCTCTCACTGATCCTGGAGTTTTCCATTTCAGCTAAAATGGCAATTGAGCTGTTAGAATTCACTTGTTTCAAGCACCGTAGTCTCCACTGGGATACAGAAGCATGCTGCCTGACTTGTATGTGGGTGCTGGGACCCAAAGTCAGGTTTGAATGCTTCTATACTAAACACTACATCCACTGAACCATCTACCAAGCAATAGAAATCAATTCAAATATGTGACTTTGGTAACAGTATACTTTTGAGGGTATATAATTGTCAAGTATAATAAATAATACCAGAACAGTATATAGAAATTTAAATTGATTTGAGGGCTGATGACATGGCTCAGCGTGTAAAGGTGCCTAGCCACCAAGCCTGATGATCTGAGTTTAAGCCCTGGGATACACAGTAGGAGGAACAAAGTCCTACGAGATGTCATGTGACCTCCTCAATAAGGCAGGGCACAAATGTGCCCACACGCAGAAATGGAAAAAAACTTTAAATTAATTTTAGTAGGGATGATCAGAATATTTTAAGTTGACAAAGAATAATCCTGTACTAGAAAGAATCAGGATGCCACAATTTTATCAATCACATATGCTGAGAATTTTCCACTTGAAAGGCATGCATTTGTTGCCATGGTAACAGAGTTTTTTTTTTTTTTTTGAACATTTCCAGTAGCAAACCTGAACTCACACCATAGATTTCTCTTTTTTCTTCCCTGCCTCTGGGATTATAGCTTCAAGGGATAACTGGGGTGGGAATGGGGCACATACAAAACTTCTATTTCACATTTCCCTTGACAAGTTTCCTCACAGTATGACTAAGGAGGGCTATTTTAGAAAATTTAGGGATTTGTCTTCCTAGCCAATAACAGTAGACGGGGTTTGAATGAACAAATATTCTTGTAGTAAATGTCACTCATGACCATTTAACTACAGTAATATAATGACTAGTAAAGAAAAGAGAATATCAAATTCACAAGGTTGAACTGACATCCAAGTAAGAGAGAATGTCCTGAACTGTAACTCTGCATGCAATGTAGATATTTTGTTTGCTCATTTTTTCATTAAGTTAGTCAGTCAATTAAATCTGATCACATTTATAGGATATGTTCTAGGGTTAGGCACAGTGTTGTCATAGGAACACACACTATAAAGTCACTTTCTTATGTCATGGAGATTCTAAATACCTGTAAAAGCAAAGAAACAAGAAAATAGATAGATAAAAGTCCGGCTTGCTGATGCATGCCTGGTGGCCACAGCACTTAGGACATCAGCTTGGCTTACACACCCTTACCTTACCTCACAGCACACCCAAAGGCCTGAGAAATGGCTCAGCAGGTTAAGCAGCTGGTAACGAAACCTGAGGGCCTGAGTTTAATCCCTGAGACCCAGGAGGAAAATTTTCACTACTCCAAGTTATCCCATGACTGCTACACATGTACCATGACATGCAAGTAACCACCCCCACTTTGGGAGCCCACAAAAGGGGATCTGTACCACTTTGACTAAAGGTCAGGAGTTTAAGACTATTCTTGCTCCTTCAAGGTTATTGACTGGAGATTTGACTTAAGGTATGGCTACTAACAGGATATCTTGAGCTAAGGAATGGTTATTTGGTGTTTTGGGTATTAAGATGGTAATCACTTTGTTCCTTACATCATGATAAAGTCTTTTGCCTTCTTCCCCCGTTTTGGATTGCGATATTTATTTATCCAGTACTCACTGGATTGCCCTCCTGGTACTATTCTATGTCTCTGTATCACTTTTGTATCTCTGTTTATTCTGCCTAGCATTTCTAATCCACACGCCCCTACCCTGGAACCTATGAACCCATCGAGGCTGGACCCCTAAAGATGTCGCCGCAACATGAGGCTGTAACACCCCCAAACACACATAAATAAATGTAAAACAAACAAAACAAAACACAAACCCTATCAATTACAAAAATGGGTAAAGATTACCAAGTAGAAAAATTAACAGCTAAGGATAATGCAGGAGAGGGCCCAAAAAAGGTAAGGTAGGCATAAAATATGTAAATATGTAGAAAAGAGAATCAGAATAAGTTTAAGGACAAAACCAAAAGAGACAGTGCTCTTCTTTTTTCTTCAATGTTAGATAAGACTTTAACATTAAAATAACTGAACAGCAGTACAACTAATAAAAGGCAAAAATGAATTGGGAAAAAAAAAGAAAACGGGTTCTAGATTACGTGGGTCTTGTTGGTATAGTAAGGATATAAATTTTATTCAGACTGTAATAGGATGCCAGTCAATGATTGTCAAATGTAAGCATTTCTTTTGCTATTTCATATAATAGATCAAGGAAGGGTGTCAGTCACAGTGCCCATCTAGTTCAATGGAAAAGTTTTATCTGAGCTTTATCTTTAAACAGTCCCTAGATTTCAACTGCTTTTCCTTAATTCCACTGCTACTGCCCATCACAGCTTCCTAATATCCTTGCTATCAGTTCTAGGTACATACAAATGTCACCATCATTTAAACACACGAGAGTGCATCACTCATCTGCTCAAAACTCTGAAATGTTGCCCGCTCAGCAAGAGGCAAAGTCTAAGAGGCTCTTCTGGCACTCAAAGCCACTGGGAATGCCTCTTAGCCTCAACTTCTTCTCCTAATAAGAATATTTCATTACAACCACACTGAACTGCAAGGGTTCGGGAGCTTGGCAAGTATACTCCTTTAGCAAGCATTGACCCTTTTCTGGATAGGGTCAGTGGATACAGTGCATGTCTTTACTTTAAACTCTATTTTAGATCATACCTCCTCAATGAAATATTATCTTATAAAATGTTCCCTTTAATTCAATATTCCCATGCTCTTTTTTCCTACTTTTTGTCCTTATTCTTTATCATTTTAAAATTAACAGCCCTGAGCGATGGCTCAGCAGTTAAGTATGACTGACAGAAAATCATGAGGTCAGGAGTTTGGATCCTAACATCCAACAAGCTGGCTGTCCTGAAAATGGTGGTAACTCCAGCTCTGAGGGATTCAACACCGTCTTTTGGCCTCTACACTCAACTACATACACAGACAGGCAAATAAATAACCAAATAAATAATTTTTGCCCTTAATTGGTATTTGTGTGTTCATATAGTGTCATGGCAAAGGTGTGGAAGTTAGAGGACAACGTACAGTCTGTCCTTCCTTCCATCTCACTGGCTCTTATTGCCGTCTGATCTACTTCTGTTTACAACCATCTTCGCCCCTAAAAAATATGAGGCTCATTAAATCAGGAACTTGTGTTTAATTCCTAGTGAACCTTAGTTTTCAGTAAATAGAAAATGATCATTATTTGATGAACAATGTTGCTTAAAACATCAAAAATGAGAAATTATGACTGGCTTAACAGGTAACAAAATTTTATTTTGATAGCACCCATTACTGCTGCTAAAATAGGGTTTTATAACATGAAAACAAAATATGATAACTATCAGATGTTTACATTATTGAACATTGCACAGTTATCACCCCAGTTTTTAACAGCATTAGAACCTATATAATTCCCTATTCTAAACTAAGGGAAGTATTAAACATAGAGGGTAAAAGCAGAGTATCACAATCACCCAGAGACACAAAAAAAGCAAAACCATAAATAATGTGGATAATTAAAAGAAATGACTCAGTCATCATTATAAGCCCTATGAAATATTTTTTATTTAAAAATTTTTATCTATTTTTTCAATTTATGTGTGTGTGTGCATCACAGACATACACTGCTGTGAAGGTCAGAGCTGGAGGTACAGACTGTTGTGAGGGCCGTGTGGATGCAGGGAAGTGAACTCAGGTTCTCTGCTAGAGCAGCACCTGACCTAAGCTCTGAGACATCCCTCTGGCTTCCACTATGAAACGTTTTAATAGAGAACAGTTTAATTCCTTCCCTTCCCTTATCAGACAGGTTATCGTGTAGCCCATGACCTTCAGATACTTTTGCTTTCATTCTCCAACTTCAGAGACTACCAAAGCTGATTTGTCATATTTAGAAAGGTGATTGCAATCATTTATGTATAAAATGAAATGATATTTAGTCTTTGGGTCAGAGAGTAAACTGTTATTTGGCAAAATGTCGATGTTTATTGGCACTAAAAGACTGGATAGTAAGTAAAGGAGTTTTAGTACACTATTTCATTTCTGTGTAAGCTTGAAATTTCTTGTAATAAAAAGTTAAAGAGTAATCTATATATCTATACATGACTCAAGCTTGATTATTATGAATAACCTATATTTTTAATTATATATTACATTTTTAAATGAACTACACAATCACAATACCTTAAGAGTAGAAATACATATACATATAACAAAATTGACCTTAAATTTATATTAACAAAGCAAAATTTATACCAATGTAAATATTTATATCTATATCATCTCCCTCCTTAATGTAAAAGAACATTTATAAACAATATTTGGGAATATGGGCGTAGTCAACCATGTTGGGCGCCAATTGTAGTAGTGAGGAGAGGGCAGCGTTCCCGGCGCCTAGTTAGCTTATAACCGAAATAATTACACAGAAACTGTGTTAATTAAAGTGACTGCCCGGCCCATTAGTTCCAGCCTCTTTTTGGCTAACTCTCACATCTTGATTAACCCATCTCCATTAATGTGTATCGCCACTTGACTGTGGCTTACCGGCATGAGTCTAACCAGTGTCCATCTTGGGCCGGAGAAACATGGCGTCTGCCACACTTCCCTTCTCCCCAGCATTTCATCCTGTCTACTCCATCCACCTAAGGGCTGCCCTATCAAAAGACCAAGACAGTCTCTTTATTTAACCAATGAAAGCAACAGAAATACAGAAGCAACTCCTACACCATTTTTCCTTTTTTTTTTTGTTTAAACAAAAAGGAAGGCTTTAATTTCAATATAGTAAAATTACATATAACAAAAGTTATCAGGTAAGAATTACAGTTACAACCTATTTTATCTTTTATTATGACAAAGGAAAACTATAACTATCCATTTTTTAACTCTATCGAAGACCCAGAAGGATATAATATTACCTAAGTAAACAAATAATAAGCAACTTTTAAACTCTCGAAATGACAGAGACATCTCATTACCTGTATAGTTACCCAAAGTTCCTCTGTATTGTTGGGGCATCCATCTTTAGTCTATAGACCCATAGTATCCAGTAGACATTTTTATGAAGTAGGAAAATTTAAAGACAGTTTAGTTACTTTTGTTGGTAACCTGTAGAATGTCTTGTATACTCTTCTATGAAGCAGGAACCCTGAAGGATCATCTCACCTTTAGGCAAGTTTAGCAGTACTCTCTCTGTGGGTTTTTTGTGTTTAGTTAAGCAGTCCAGGCAAGAGCAGTTTCTTGCCCAAATGGCTACTAAACTCCATAAGGAGCCTCTTTGATGTCCATCTTTCTTTTGAAGTAGCTTGGTGTTGCCAGGAGTAGACATGTCTCATTGTTATGAAAATCCCTAAGTTATTAAAACATTTAAAATGCCATATTTTGTAGTCTTTGAGATATATGAAGAATGCCTATCTAACTGAAATATAGCTCTATATAGCTAGAAAATCTATATATCTATACGACAAGGAAGAATATAGGATGAAAACCTGGATGTAAGGTGAAGAGTCAAACATTATTATTTTAAAAATGTTGCTATTTGTGGTAAAATTAACATTAAATCCTAGCACTCAGGAGGCAGAGCCGGGAGATCCTCTCTGTGAGTTTGAGGCCACCCTGGTCTACAGAGTGAGTTTCAGTCAGGACTACAAACTGAGAGGCTGCCTTTCAAAAATTTATTTGACCTCCAAAACAACCTATAAATTACAGTGTGATGGCAAGGAACACATCAGGATGGCTCTCAGGTCTCCTAGAAGCCTGTTTTGTAAAAAAAGGGAGTTCTGAAAAGGATGAGTGATGATAAGGGTGCGGAAGAGGGATTTCTGCTATTTATTCCAGTGCCTTTAAGAAAGAAACAGGCCGGGCGGTGGTGGCGCACGCCTTTAATCCCAGCACTTGGGAAGCAGAAGCAGGTGGATCTCTGTGAGTTCGAGACCAGCCTGGTCTACAAAGCTAGTTCGAGGACAGGCTACAAAGCCACAGAGAAACCCTGTCTCGAAAAACCAAAAAGAAAAAAAAAAAAAAAGAAACAGACTTTCCAACTCTGGTGAGAACATAAAATACTATAAAGAAAGATACTATTGGCCTTTAGTGGGATTTAAGATTACTATTTTAAAAAAAGTATTGTGTAGGGATATATGTACACACACACACACACACACACACACACACACACACACACACACACACACTGCAGTATTGAACCATTCTCAAAGGGAAAAAATGACTTGAAACTAGCTGTCATAGGATTGTAGCTATTGGTGGAGTGAAATTCACAAATATAGGTAATGATACATATATTCTCAATATGAGTACAAATGCAAACACTTAAAACACTGAAAAGCCGGGATGTAAGGAGCACGTCTGCAGTACTTAGCAAACATATAAGCTATTTTCATGACTTCCAGACTCTGTATTGAGGATGCTACTGTTAAAATGAGATTTAAAATGAGGATGCCTTTAAAGAAGTTCCCAGTGCCTACTCTCAGAAGTGCTGCTGAGATGTTTACGCTATACAACAGTGCACCTCACTCCAAATGGTGACTATACTTGGAGTTGGACTGTCCTTAGATGTAATCAGAGTTATATTGCACAGAACTGAATAGATGGCTATGTGACCCAAAGCATATCCTACATCTCTGTAGAGGCCATACTTTAGTCTGTCGCTATGTTAAGTTTTAAAAACAGGAAATGGCATGAACACTGTGACAATAAACATCTGTATTCTGATCATGACACAATAAGCATGAGTAAACTTTAAAGGGTTTACCCTTAGAGAACAAAAGTACCAACTGAAAAAAGGGAATAAGTTGGGTGGTGGTGACGCACACCTTTAATCCCAACACTAAGGAGGCAGAGACAGGCAGACCTCTGTGAGTTCGAGGCCAGCATCTACAAGAGTAAGTTACAGAATAGGCTCAAAAGCTAGAGAGAAACCATTTCATGAAAAAAAATGGGGAGCAAATTAAAATGACTAGAAAGTTTTTTCCCCTCTTCTTAAAATGTCTTTGAAAAACTCCACTTGGAATGGTGATATAAATTACAGGGGATGGCAATTTATCCTAGAGAGATCTTGATAGAAGGAGCCACTATGGGTTAGAGAAAAACCTGGTGCTAGGGAAGTTCTCAAGAATCCACAAGAATGAATCCAGCTAAGGTTCCTGGTGGAAAGGGTGCCAGAATTGGCCTTCCCTTGTAATCAGATCATAGAGCCTTCATCCAGTAACTGATGGAACCAGATGGAACCAGATGCAGAGATGCACAACCAACCAACAGACCAAATTCCGGGAATCCATTTGAAGAAAGGAAGGAGGGAATATATGAGCAAGCAAGGTCAAGATCATGATGGAGAAAACTACAGAAACTCATGAATTCTATACCTACAGCTGTGAAGTCTCCATGGGACCAAACTAGGTCTTCCACATGTGGGAGACAGTGGTGAATCTTGGACTATCTGAGGAGCCTCTGGCAGTAGGACCAGGATCTATCTCTGGTGCATGAGATAGCTTGTTGGAGCCCATTCCCTATGGTGGGATGCCAGGTTCAACCTTAATGCAGGGGGGAAGGGTTTGTTCCAGCCCCAACTTAATGTGTCAGACTTTGTTTACTCCCCAAAGAAGCCCTTACCCACTGGGAGAAGTGGTTGGGGGGGGGTTGGGGTGAAGCGGAGGCAGGAGAAAGGGTAGGAAGGAATACTGTGGTTGCAATGTCAAATAAAATTGTAAAAATTTAAAAAATAAATTAAAGACCACTAGAAATAGCATTGTGTGTTTATTTTTTAATTTGGCTATTGCTTTGTTTTGAATGTAAAAGGCCCCCATAATCTCATAGGGAGTGGCACAAGTAGGAGGTATGGCCTTGTTGGAGGAAGTGTGTCACTATGGGGGCAGGCTTTGAGGTTTCCTATGCTGAGCTAACTGCCCCAGTGCCTCAGTCGAATTCCTATTGCCTGCAAGCCAAAATGTAGCCAGCACCATGCCTGCCTGCATGCCACCATGATGACAATGAACTATCTCTGAAACTGTAAGCAAGCCACACCCAATAAACAGTTTCTTTAGAAGAGTTGTAGTCATGGTATATTTTCACAGCAATAGAAACCTAGCTAAGCCATTTTAAAGACTGAGTCACATGTATTCCATACTGGCACTAAAAACACCATGAAGTGACTATGCACTTTAGATTCTCTACTTTCCAAGGGTTAAGAATACAAGTGTGCCCCAGGAATAAGTGAATGCTAGAAACACTGTAAAAATGGGGCCCTAGAAAGTTAAGTTTTTAAACATAAATGAAATGGGACATGGGACTCTTTCAATTTTTCCATCACATTTATTTACTTAATTATTGTGTACATGTATGTGTGGGGTTTTTGCATGCCACAGCATATGTGTGGAGGTCAGAGAAATAAAATCTCTTCTATTATGCAGGTCTCAGAGAACAAATTCAGGTTATCAAGCTCTATAGTACATGCCTAACATTTGCTAGCCCATGGAGTTCTTTTAGGAAAAAAAATGAAATAAAGTAAAAAGATCTATGTGCTGAAATTTGAAGGAAAAGTTGATACTTGGGTTATTGTATCTCAAAATCAAAATTACTAGGCATCCAACATGGAATCAGACATTTGATCCAATAATGTCTCCTAAGATCATATTATATCTAAAACATAGCTGTGAGGGAATAAGCATGATTAAAGCCTTGACACCACAAGAAAGACAGAGACATAAGATTCTGAAAACAGCAAGCAGTTATACAAGTGTCAAAGACAAATGATAGATATGCTGATTCTTGAAGAACAAAGATTTTACAAGGTTGCAAAAAAGAAAAATAAACTGAGGTAAATTATGCGCAGAGAACTTTATATCTTCAAAACCACACAGGAATACTCTTGCCACAGCCTACATAGGAAATGAGTCAACACCAGGTCCTTCAAAGAGTACTTGTGAAGGACTGGTGCATGACACTGACAAGCAGGCTGCAATCTGGGGCTTATATGACAATTCTGTATTTCCGAAGGGTAACTTATGACAATTCACAGAATCTTGAAACAATGAGGGCAGATAATTCTTTAGGTCTCCCAAAGTTCTGCAGTACTTATAAGCACTTTTGGCCTGGACTGTCTTAAGATTTAGGTGTAGCAAGAAGCCTTAAAAGACAAAGACAGTGTTTTCATTAAGAAAAGAGGTTGGAATAATTTAAATATATTCTGGTAATAAGGAGGCTTGAGGGTGGGCATTTCCAGAGTCAGTATTCCTCCAGTGTAAGTAAACCCTACAACTAGCACAGCTTCTGCCTGTATTAGATGAATCAGTGGAACAGATGATAAAGTTGTACCCAAACTAAAAAAAAAAAAAAAAAATAAATCCTTATTTGTCATATTGCAAAATGCAGGGTAAAATTCTAGCTACTTCCTTATGAAAGAGGTCAAGACAGGACAAAGGAAGACAATCCTAAATGAGTTGCTATTACAGAAAAAAACCAAACCACAACGGAGCCCAGGAAGCCAGGAAACAGAAGGGAAAAAATTACGGAGGCAGAACTGACAAGTCCTGGGACTGAGCAGGTGAGGGACAGAAAGTGCAGGTTGAATGAAACTTTAATCTCTCTAACTAGACGACTGATGGACAGCTCTATATGGGGAAATAAATGTACAAGCAAGAGCAGTACACTGAAAACCCAGAGAAAGCTGAGGGGATTCAAATACATAAAATGATAAAGGTATTCATGAAGACACAACTGCTAGACACCTGGAAAGGTTGTGGAGCCAGACAAAAGTCAGAGGGGAAAAAAACAACCAACCCACATGGTAACACCGAATCTCAAAGAGGGGTCCCTAGAGCAGGCAGGTGATTGTCAGGAGACTCCATGGGCAACCGCACTTCCACGAGACTAAGGTGTTATCTGCATTTTGTCAACATGGATGCCCTGACTTTCCAAGATGAATGTAGCCCTCTGACTACTCATCTGGACCTTCAAAACCATGGATTCACATTAACACATTCATTTTACAAGAAGAAGTAAAATTCATAGAGGTTCATTAAATATCGATCCTCAAATGTACATTCACAGTGGAAAATGGAAAGAACAGGTGAAGTGCAAGAGTCTTCTAAGGAAAGAGACTCATGAGGTTGAATTTCCACACAAGTAGAAGCTTTTCACGGAAAACTGTTTCTGTTTGAAATAATGACTGGCAGGCAAATGATAGCTGTTGACATTTGTCAGACATTTTCTTAGAAAAGAAAAAAATAAGCCTGTCACTTAAAAAATACTGTCAAGGGTTATTGCAGTCATTTGAAAAATATAATCAGGTAAAAGCCACATCCACCATAATAAGATTCTCAATACCTAAAGACAAATGAGATATTTTACAATGGTACCAAGATATCCATAATTTAATGAATAAAAAAATCTACAAATGACTAATGCGTATGGTAAGGAAAAAAATCATAGATGTAAAACATAACTATATGTATTAGATACACCTAAATTCATAAATTTAAAGCTTTCCTGAGTTACAGTTTACATAACCACTTATTTAAAGTGAACAGTTCAACAGGGTTTCAAATAATCAGAGTTGTGCAGGAATCACATCAATTTTAGATGTTGCAAATACCACAACATCTGCAAAAACAAAACATGTGTGTTTTGCTGTTTGTTTAAGGTTTGGTGGGGTTTTTTTGTTTTGTTATATTTTGAGAGAGACAAAGAATATAAATGTGGGTTCTTAGGGAAAGGAATGTCTGGGAGAAGAAAGATTATTCAAAATATATCAAAACTAAAAAATTTAAATTGTGTACATTTTTTAACTTTCATTTTTCTTAAAGGTATTCATAGTGCAGTGCTAGATAACTTGGCAACTCCTAACATTCAAGCTACACCTTGTAACAAACATTCTCAACAGCCGAGCATGAATGCATCCATTTCTGCATAAGGTGTTTAAACTTGCTGTCATTGCGACAATAGCCACAATACACAGGTATACAAAGCTACCAAATCATGGATGACTTTAATTCCCTTGATAGCCAATGATGCAGCCCATCCTTCCATGAACTGGTATATCTTCTTAGAAAGAAAAATCCATTGAAAGCCTTTGGCTGTTTTAAAATTGAGTTGTCATTTCACTGAGTTTTAATAAGTTTCTACATATTCAAGACAAAATAGATATTCAAGACAAAATAGATAGGACAGAAAGAATTTAAGTTGTTCTTTTATGCACGTGTGTGCATGTGTGTATGTTGATGGCTGAACTCACAGCTTCCTGTATAGTAGGAAGACTCTAAACACAACTACAACTGACAGATAAAAGGAATCCTTTCAAGCACAAAATTTCACATTTTTTATTTTTTTAAATCATTATATCTAAAGGATTTTGTTGTTGTTATTGGCAAACTCAAGAGAAAATAGACATGTGCTTAATGGCAGCAAACTATGAAAATATTTACCTGATACTTATCAAACAACTCTGCTTAATTATCAATTAAAAACAGCACTGTCATAAATAAAGTATGCCTAAATAAAGTATGTGTATCCCACATATTCACTCTGTGAGGGACTTCCAGTCTTCTAGCTCTTAAGAGTACTGAACAGCATTATCAATAGAATGCCTGGGAAATATTTTAAGCGGAAACATCAGCTTCAAAGAGCATCGAAATGCAAAAACATGGCACCAAAACACAACATCGAAAAAACATTTCTTTATGATAGCTGAAACAGGCAATCAGAGTGCATCACCAGTTTTTGAACACTGAAATAAAACAACTAAGGTTTTCTGTTGCTCTGAATATTTGTAAATCATTGCAAAAAAAACCCCATGGATTTACAACTAAATGTAGATGAGAATTAACTACACATACACAGCATGGTCTTTGGCAAACTTCTAAGTAAGGGTTTGTAAGCATTTCAGAAATGGGGGAAAAACTAACAAAAATCCTTTATTTTCAGTGGATTTATGGAACTCCCAAAGTCCATTCCAACCAATGGTCCATGAACTACAGTTTAAAATTGCCAGGATGGGCTAGGAGTACACCTCAGTTGCAGAAGAATTAGGTCACGTGTTTGGAGCCCAGAATTTCTAGTGGATGTCAAGTCTGAAGGGAGAAGAAAATGGGAAAAGACCCTCCTCATAGGCAAGCAGTTTTCTGTTGGGTTAATCAGCATCGTGGAATGACAAAGGAGTAATGTTTAAACAACACTGTGAATACAGTAAATGTCACTGAAATGTATAGTTCACAACGATGAATTTCATGTATAAAAGAAAGCCAAGATTGCTTTTATCCTAAGTAGCACATACTACATACTATCTAGAAAAGTCTAACGAGAGTAATACAACAAACTTTGTATGTGAGAAGATTTTCAGCATTGGTTGTAGGGGAGTGTGATTGGCTGTTGAAAATATAAAGGAAAAGTGTTTTTTTTTAAAAAAACATAAGTGAGTAAATTGGAACAAGGGTAAAAAAGAGTGTCAAAGAAGGGTTATTGGAAGAGGTGATGCCTGAGATAGCTTTTCCATAACTCCTGGGGAGAATGAGAAGAAAACACAAATCATAGCTGTGGCGCTCCAGCTACTCATGGAACAAAATGGAATCCTTCTGGTAGGAGATTATAAGAACACAAAAATGTGATGGCTTTGGGTAAGGATTTAAGGAGGATGAAGAGAAACCCTGGAAGGTTTGGAAAAGCAGGTACTGCCAGTCATGGAAAAGAATCAAGATGAGTTGGGAAAGGAAGAAATGCCTGAGGGAGAGGTATCACAGTCTATACTCAAGAGAGAAGAGGTTTCAATATGGTAGTGAGGTCCACCTGACTGATGCTACACATAATAAGTTAGATGAGGAAAGACAAAAAGTCAGTAGATCTGGCATCTGAAAGGTCACAGGTGCTTCCAGCAAGTGGGTTTCAGGATGGCGCGAGAGCATTAGAGCAGACAACATACAAGGAAGAGCGGATCACATTTTCAAAAAATTCAGCTAAAAGGGGGAAAAACAGATAAAGAGATGCAGGACGGGTGTTTTCTTGTTTTGTGGTGATTTTGGAGCATATTTATAGCAAGGTAGAGAAGATAAGTTGAGAGGACTTAAAGAATGAGAAAAATCACAGATGACAGTTCAGATGATAAGGAAAATAAATATTTCTGAAACACAAATAGTGGCAAGACAGCCCAATCATGAACGTAACTAAGTGTGACTATATACTAAGCATAGTGTTAATGACTCAGTCATTGCTTACTCAGAGGAATAGGAAGGTTGTCTACTGTGAGAAGGCAGAAATAAATTATCATAGCAAATTCTGAAGAAAATAAGGAAGGAGGCTGATACTAAGGTTTGAAAATGAATCTTAAAGGCACATATGCCACCAGTGTCTGGCACTGTTGTGAGGTGGCCGAATCTTTAGCAGGGAAGACCTAGAGGAGGAGCCATAGGGGGGCTCCTCCTCTTCCTCTACGGGTCCCAGCCTTCCACTTTAGTATTCTTGTCCTAAGCTCTGACCATGAGATACTGTGCACCAAGACCACAGAGAGCAACCTGTAAAACCAGGACACTAATTGATTATCTCAGGAATTTCATACCTGAAAAGAATATTGAGGGCTGTTTTAGAATGGAAAACATTATTTTGCTTCTGTTATATATATGACAACATGCAATGTAGCTCAAAGATTTAAAGTTTCCTATCTCCTGTCATGAGAAAATGTATATCTACATGTATATGGAGAGGTTTCCATTACACAGTAGATCCCTGATAAAGGAAACATTCAACTATTTTTCTGAGCACAAATGTGTTCATGCAATCTTTGTATTTACCTCTAACAACAGACCTTGAAATAAATAAATGAACTGTAGTTTTGAACTAGGTACATATAACTTTAAATAAACTATTTTCATATTATAGTATTAAAAGTCTATATTAGTACACAAATAAGGACTTTCCCATAAATGTTCCAAAATCACATAGGGAATAACATGAAATAAGAACTTAGAGATTTTGGATATGCCTGTGCATACATTTAATCCCAGTACATGTGAGGCAAAAGCGGGTGGATCTCTGTGAGTTTGAGGCCAGCCTGGTCTACAAAGTGAGTCTCAGGACAGCCAGGGCTATTATACAAAGAAATCTTGTCTCAAAAAAAAAAAAAAAAGAAAAATGAACAAAAACAAAAAACCCCAACAATTTACAAATATAAAGCAATTACATAGCAGTTAATAAAAATCACCCTCTAGTTATATACACACTGTGAGACAAATATAAAATTAATTTTTGAACTTTTCAATTATAAATACATTGTGAACTGAGTGCAATATTTTACCTTACATTACAATGTCAAATATTGAGGAAAATGTCCCACAATAATTTCATTGATTAGTAGTTAATTGTCAACTTGACCACATTTAGACTCACTTTGGAAATAGGTCTCTGTGTCTGTCTGTGGTGGACTGCCTTGACTCTATTACCTGATGTGGGAAAAGATGGGGAGGAGTAGGCATCCATCTCTGTTTGCCATGTGGATGTGGTGCAAGCACAGCTTGGAGCTCCTGCTGCCTTTCCTCTCCGCCTTGATGGACTGCCCTGAACTGTGAGCTAAAACAGCCTTTGCGTGACTGTTTCCATCAAAGTTTTATCACAGCAACAGGAAAAGGGACTAAAAACAATGAAGCGGACGCTTTTAAACAAGATTACTTTTGTTAGAATCATTATAATTAAATATACCTGTGTATTATACAAAGTTTGAATGAAAAACTTTCACCATTAGACTGCCTGTTGAGTACTCCAATTTAACCTGCCAGGATAGGAATCAAAATTATGTGACAGAGAATATATGTAGGTTTATGTTAAATACTAGTCACTACCATACTTTCTACATATTTCACCTATGTAAGGTAGGAAGCATTGAGAGAAATGCAGATTCACAAATGTAGGTTTCAAACTGTAGCATAAACCCAGAAACCATGAAGTGTCTGCTATTTAACCAACCCTATTTGAAATCGAGCGGATTAAGCCATTCACACTATGTTCCTCTCCTTAACTCTATCTTCACTGACAGAAGAACATAGGAATTCTAGATTAGAGATAAAGACAATTTATTATTCATGGAACAGGCAATTATCATTGGGATCATTCCCTGAGCTCAAATCCAATTGGGGCAATGCAGCAAAAGATGGATGTTACCAGCATACACTGTGGACCATGTTTTCTTTTTATTGATTGATTGATTGATTGCTCTTTGGGAGCCCTCCACCCAGCTCCCAAATAAATACACGGAAACTTATTCTAATTGATGATTGCCCAGCCTTAGATTGGCATGTTTCTAACTTAAATTATCCCAGTTTTTTAAAACTACATTTTGCCTCTGGGCTTTTTGCCTTTCTTTATTCTATGTACCTTTCTTTCCTTCTGACTCTGTGGTTGGCTGTGTGGCTGACCCGTCATTCTCTTCTTCCCCTTTTTGGTGCTCCTCCCTCTTCTCTAGAATCTAGATTTCTCCTCCTAGTTATTCTCCCTATCTGGCAACCTTGCCTATCCCTCCCCTGGCAAGCTATTGGCCATTCAGCTATATATTAGACCAATCAGGTGTTTTAGGCAGGCAAAGTAGAAGAGATTTACAGAGTTAAACAAATGCAACATAAAAGAATGCAACACATTTTTCATCATTTAAAAAAAAATTTCACAGCATAAAATAATGTAATATCTTTAATATTCCATAACAGATTCCCAAATTAGGGAGCTCAATTTTCTGCTTGACTCTGTTCTATTTCAAAGAACAAGAACATTCAGTTCACTAGCATATAAGGAAATCTTGGGTGTGGTGGTGGTGGAGTATTTGTATTACCCTGTATGTTTCCAGGTAGGGATATGTTATTAGCATTATATCCTATTATTATCTCCTTATAAAAACCCAAGCTTTGTAAATCCCAGGTATTTTCAGAATTTGCTTGTTTATTTTTTATAGACAGGATCTCACTATGTAGCCTTAGCTGGCCTTGAACTCCATATGAAGAAAAGACTAGCCTTCAATTTACAGACCACTTTTCTTTGCTGTCAAGTGCTGATGTTAAAGGCCTGGGCAAACAATGTTGGCAAAAGTATAACCTAGGCTAGCGTCACACTCATCCTCTCCCACAGACACCTCTTCAGCATACTACACCAGCATGTGCCATCAAAACCATCTGCAAATGGCTTCGTTTAGAGGTTCCAGATTCAAAGGGTGCATTAGAAAAACATTAACTAATTAGCCAGTCAATTACCCACTTCTAAACTGGAATAGGACACATACTTAAATATTACAAGATTTAGATGTAATATGCTTGAGAGTATAACTAGCATACAGAAAAACTACTGAAACTTTATCAGTGGAATAGACATATTAGAAATGTATTGATCATAACTAGTTTCAGTACAACAAATGCAAAATGGCAAAACACGAAACTTCATTAACCACATCTTATCAACCATCCCAACAAATAGGTGTCTTTTTTCTTTTTCTTTTATTGATTTTTATTGAGTTCTACATTTTTCTCTGCTGCCCTCCCTGCCTCTCCCCTCCCCTTCAACCCTCTATCAACGTCCCCATGCTCCCAATTTACTCAGGAGATCTTGTCTTTTTATACTTATGTAGATTAGATCCATGTATGTCCCTCTTAGGGTCTTCATTGCTGTCTAGGTTCTCGGGGATTGTGATTTGTGGGCTGGTTTTCTTTGCTGTATGTTTAAAAACCACCTATGAGTGAGCACATGTGCTAATTTTCTTTCTGTGTCTGGGTTACCCCACTCAAAATGATGTTTTCTAGCTTCATCCATTTGCCTGCAAAATTTAAGATGTCTTATTGCTCTATCTAGGATCTCAAGAACTATATTGAATAGATATGGAAAGAGTGGACAACCTTGTCCTGTTCTTGAGTTCAGATGGATCACTGGGAGTTTATCTCCATTTAGTTTGATGTTGGCTGTTGGCTTGCTGTATATTGCCTTTATTATGTTTAGGTATATCTCCCAGTATTAGTGTGTGGGGTTTAATGTATGATTTAAGTTGAAGAAGGTTTCTTTGACATATGAGGGTGCCCTTGTATTTGGGGCATAGATATTCAGTATTGAGATTTCCTCTTTATGGAGTTTTCCTATGACTGATATGAAATGTCCTTTTGAAATTGATTTTAGTTTGAAGTCTATTTTATAAGATATTAAGATAGCTTCACCCGCTTGTTCCTCAGATCCATTTGATTAGAATATTTTTTCCCAACCCTCTACTCTGAGGCAATGTCTGTCTTTGAGGTTGAGGTGTGTTTTTTGTATGCAGATGAAGGATGGATTCTGTTTTCATATTCAACCTGTTAGCCTGTGACTTTTTATAGGTGAGTTGAGTCCATTTATATTAAGGGATATTAATGATCAGTGATTGCTATATCCTGTTAATTTAGTTTTCATTGTTGGTGATATTAAATTGTGCGTTTTTTCCTTCTTTGGGATTTGCTGCTATGAGACCATCAACTATCTGTGTTTTAATTGATGTAGCCAACTTCCTTGGGGTGGAGTTTTCCTTCTGGTATTTTGTGTAGGACTGGGTTTGTGGCTAGGCATTGGTTAAATCTAGTTTTATCATGGAATATCTTGTTTTGTCCTTCTAAGGTGATTTAAAGTTTTGCTGGGTGTAATAGTCTGGCCTGGCATCTCTGGTTTCTTAATGTCTGCATTGCGCTTGACCATGACCTTCTGGCTTTCATTGTCTCCAATGACAAGTCAGGAATAATTCTGATAGGTCTGCCCTTATATGTTACTTGGCCTTTTTCCTTTGCATCTCTTAATACTTTTTTTGATTCTGTATGTTTAGTGTATTGATTATTATGTGGCAAGGGGACTTTTTTTTTTTTGATCCAAGCTTCTTGTATCTTCATAGGCATATCTTTCTTTAGATTCTTTTTCATCTATGATTTTGTTAAATATATTTTCCATGCTTTTGAATTGAACTTTTCCTTCTTCTATACCTATTATTCTTAGGTTTGGCCTTTTCAGGATGTCCTCTATTTCTGGATTTGGGTTAAGTTTTTGTTAGTTTTAATGTTTTCTTTGACTGATGAGTCTATTTCCTCTACTGTATCTTAAGCACTTGAGATTCTCCCTTCCATCTCTTGTATTCTGCTGTTTATGCTTGCATTTGTGGTTCCATATCGTTTTCTCATGATTTCTGTTTCTATAATTCCCGTGGCTTGTGTTTTCTTTATTGTCTTTATTTCAGTTTTTAAGTCATGAATAGTTTCTTTCATATGTTTGATTGCTTTTTCTTAATTTTCTTTAAGGGATTTGCTGATGTCTTCCAATTTTTTGTTTGTCTTTTCCTCCATTTCTGAGGGAACTTCTCATTTACTCATTAAGAGTTTCAAACATTCTCCTAAAGTTATTTTTTAGGTCATTTTCTTCTGCTTCATCTATATTTGGTTGTTCAGGTCTTGCTGTTGTAGGGTCTTTAGGTTTTACTGGTGTCGTGTTGCATGTGTTCTTTTACCTTTTCTACTCATCTTTGCCTCTAATAGGTGTGGTTGGGGCTCTCCGTGCTTCTGTTGATTAAACTTCTTGGTGCCAGTGAATCCAAGGCTGAGATGGCTGTTCCTCGTGGTACAGTCAGTGCCATGATTCTAGCTACCCAGTTGGTCACTCCGTGTTCTTGGAGGTCCCTCAGTGCTCCAGGGCTTTGCTCCACTCCCTTGGAGTTTGTTGTCTCGGCCAGCTCTAGCCTAGGTTGTCAGTTCAGACCTGTTTCTGTAAATGTCCCTGGTCTATATATCTCTTCCTGCACAGGTCCCTGGCTTGGGGGGTAGGTCCTGTAAAGAACTCTGGCTCTGGTCTACTCCCTTGGATTTCCTAGGCTCGTGTGCGCCCAGACTTATGGAGGACCTGGCTCAGGCTTACTCCCTCAAAGGTCCTAGACTCACGCTTGGACCCACAGAAGTTTTTGGTTCCTGCCTATTCCCTTTGAAGTCCCAGACCAATGTCTAGACCCACAGAGGTCCTGGCTCAGGGCTACTCCCTCTGAGGACCCAGACTCATGCCTGGACCCACAGAGATCTCTGGTTTCTACCTACTCCATTGGAGGTTCCAGATTGATACCCAGATCTGCAGAGGTCCTGGCTCAGGCCAAGTTCCTTGGAAGTCCTAGACTCATGCCCAGACCCACCGGGGTCCTGGCTTAGGTCTACTCCCTTGAAGGTCTCAGATTCACATCCAGACCCGCAGAGGTCTCTGGTTCACTTGCCCAGCAGTTGCTCCCCTGTACCTGTTCTTGTGGAGTTCCTTATATCAGGTATCTCTGATTAATCACTTTTATAGTTACTTTCAAGTTCTACATTGCAATTTAGTAGTAAAAGAGGGTATCTTGGACTAGAGATGGCTCAGCAGTTACAAGTACTTGCTCTCAGGACATTATGAGGTTGCCAGCACCGAGTTAAAACAACTCACAATTGCCTGCAACTCCTCATAACAACAACTACATTTAAAAATTTATTTATTCTTATTTTATATGTATGACTGTTTTGCCTGGATATATGTCTGTGCACCACATGCATGTCTGCTGTGCAAGAAGGTCACTGGAGACCACTGGGTGCTGGGAACTGAACCTGGGTCCTTTGCAGGAGCAACAAGTATTCTTAACCACCAAGCCAACTCTTAAGCCTTTGACAACAAATAAAATATAGGGAAAATCTGAGTTTTAAGTATAGTTAAAATTAGAAAGGAATAGTGGCACAATTCAGTGGTAGGGTATTGCCTACCATGCAAGAAAAGCCCTAGATTCCAGCAAAACTAAATATACAAATAATAAATGAAAGATATCAAAAAGAACCCAATTACCCAACTGCCACCCAAACACAGATAATATGGTTAAACTAAATTATAATAAAAAATGTGGTGGTCCCAAATGTGATATACAACTAAAGCCGAGTAACTCCCAATCTCTCTGAAGACAGTACTGGTCTATCTTTTAACAGCTGAGTCATCTCTCCAACCTCAGTATGTGTTTCTGTAAAATTTCCCTAAACTCTCAGTAAATCTTTTCAACTGATGTAATGCATAGTCTACATTTCTGGAAATATGCTAACCATTAAAGAAGAAAAAAGGCATCTGAATCAAACACAAGGCCAAAGAAGCTTTAACAAAACAAAATTAAATATTAGCCTATGAAATATAAAGTAAATTTATGATTGTATAGAGTTAGGTATGCACTTTGTAGATTATCTAATTAATGGTTTTCTTCTGTCCACTCAGATAATGTCAGTATTACTCAAGTAAAAAATGGTAAAGAATAAATCCTTTCTTAAGAATTCCAAGAAGTGGCTCTGCAGGGTGAAAGATTAGCAGAAGTGTCCTTCTTTCCTTTCTGCTGGGTACCGGCTGCTTGCTGTTGAAAATGGCAAGTTCATGAAACCCAGAAAAGGGTGCTGGTCCTAGCTGAACACTACTCTGGATGCAAAGTCGCTATCGTGAAGAACATTGATGATGGCACCTCAGGCAGCACTTACAACCAACCGCAACCTGGTGGCTGGAATTGAACCCGAATAGTGACAGCGGACATAGGCAAAAAGAAAATTGCGAAGGGATCAAAGATCAAGTCCTTTGTGAAGGTTTATAATTCCAATTGCCTCATGCCCACAAGGTCCTCTGTGGGCATCCTGAGGGACAAATTGTCAACAAGGATGATTTAGAGGCCAGGAAGCCAAGTTAAGTTTGAGGAAGGATACAAGATGGGGAAGAACAAATTGCTTTTCCATACCTTTGCTTTTAGATAATTTTTGTTTCCATCATTAAAAGTTAAAACAAAACAACAAAAGAATTCTAATAAGTAATCTATGGAGAAAGCAAATGCTTTACTAGCAGGTACTTTACATACTAAGAATACAGTTAATCACAGCAGGCATGGCAGGACATGACTATAATCATAGCAGCAAGGAGGCTGAGGCAAGAGTTTCCTGAGATAGGGGCTAGCCTGGGATCTACAGAGATACTGTTTCCAAACAACAGGAGCAACAAATTATAATAACAACCAAGAAGTATGAACCCTTAGCTTTATCACAATAATATAAACACTGATAGGTATATAAAAAGTTAAAACATTAAATCAATATAACCGAATCCATTACTCATCTACATGGACTTAATGTACCAGAATGCATATGGCTACAAGAACAGGAACAACAGATACTGAGTAAAAGGTGTGATTTCATTTAAGAGCTAACAGACTGTTCCTTTGGGATTTAATTTTTTATGACACAGACAATAAAAAGGCATAATTACAAATGGAGATGCAAAAAACTTTTAGAACTACAAAAACCTTTGAATTAGACAAAAAGAGACATGTAACGGGTACAAAATTTAAATCACTTGCCCTAGATCATTTAGTGCTCTGAAGAGGAAAATTGAACAGATATTTTGAACCACATTTGTGAGCTCTCGCGAGGCCTGATGACCACATTCATGAGCTCTCATGATGCCTGATGGCCACACTCGCGAGCTCTCATGATTTCTGATGGCCACTTCTTATAACTATTTCTGTTTTCACATTTACAAAGTTTTATTAAGATATACCAGTGGACATAGTCACTAAAGCAACTATGGAAGGGTTGAAATTGCCACACTTTCCCCTGAGTACTATGACAGAGAATATATTCATACAGTCTTTGTTTTAGTATCTATTCTATAACTTCATACACAACTACCAAAGAATTTAGGAGTGAAGGAAATGTGTGAAAGGTATGTTTCTACAGCTAACAAGCCATCAGTCCATCCACCTATGTACCTATCTACCTACCTGTCTGTCTGTCTGTACCTCGATAGCATTTTGCGTCTCAAGTTGACCTTGGACTTGCTTTGCAATTGAGGAGGACAATGATCCTACAATTTCCACTTTTGCAGTACTGGGATTACATTCATGCCCACCTTACATTTGGGTTTTAAGACTGGATCTGCCTATGCAACTAAGCTTTGCTTCAAAGTCCCAATCCTCCTTCCTCTACTACCTCTACTATCCTGGTAGGATTACAAGCATGCAATACCATGGTTTCTAGTACATTAGGAAAGTACCGTTCAACTGAACCAAAGTCCTATCACAATTTATATTATTTATGAAGCAAGTTTACAGACATATGCAATTTTCCTGGCAAAAATATTTACAGGCATACTGGATTATTCCTGGGATCATCAATGAGGCTATCTATGCAATTCAAATCAGGAAAACAAAGGAATCACTATGCTGGTGAGATAAAAATTATTGTCATGTGCCTGTCAAGAATTACTTCCACAGAGGCTAAACTTTCATATATTCTTATATTAAACTGCTGTTCAACAGCAAGAATCCAGCGTGGTTTTTTTGTTTGTTTGTTTGCTTTTGCATGGGTGTTGTTTGACAGGGTTTCACTATGTTAACCTTGGCTGGCCTGGAACTTGCTATGGAGACCAGACTGTCCTTAAACTCTCAGAGCTCCAGCTGCCTATTGCCACAACATCTAGCATGAACTCTTTCTTAATGATAAAAGGATTTAGAAATTTTTAAATAATTTCCACCCTAGAAATTTTTGTAGAAAAAAAAAACTTCCTGCTGGCAGCTTCCACCTGAAGCTTCTGGGAACATGTGCAGAGAACCACAGTCGAACATAAGGCTGAAAGAGAAACCAAACTGGAGGTCTTCTTAGGGGCCCTCCCCTTTGAGCTCGGGAAGGTGGAGAGCAAGAAATAGGAGTCAGATGGGTCGAGGAGGAGAATAGGGCCCACAGACTTCAACTAAGTAGGCTCACAGAGACTAAAGAAGCAATCACTGTGCCTGCATGCGTCTGTGCTATGTCTTCTGCAATATATATTGTTAAGGCTACTAACTTGGTGTTTTTATGGTTGTGAGGTTCTCTATGACTCTCTTCTATGCTCTGGGGCCTTACTTTTTAAAACAGTGTATTATGGAATTATTCTGCCAAGAAAAGAGAATTAAATGACATAAATACATGAATAAATATGATTTATTTAATCACCAAGTAATATTTTCATATTCAAAAGAATTTCAAACACAGTGCAGAGGTCCAGAATGGCCTTTACACGACTTGTGCTGGTGAGTATATATTTCATATCTATCACTCACCATAAAAATCTAGGAAATTGGAACTGTCTCAGTACTAACTACGGACCTATACAAAACTCAATACGATTCATACATATTCTTATTTGTGCATGTGCACAGTTCCATGAGATCTTAACTTCTGTAGAGGCACCCACTCCCTCTCTCCATTCCCCCCAACCCAGGTATATTTGGAAGAGTCTATTTAAAAACAAAGCAAAACAAAACAAAATCCTACAACATTCTAGAAGTACTGTGTAATTGGGATCATACGACATTTAACCATGTGAGTCTTGCCGTTTTTCTAATCCATGTTCTGCTAAGTTACTATGATTGCTACTCTAAACTGACATAGTATCAAACTACCATCTAAATATCTATACTTACAGCCACAGACCTAACCAGAGAAACCTTACTAGAGAATAGCAGCGAACGCAGAGGTTTAAGTTGTTCGAAGTAAGTACTGAGAATAAATGATGGTTGAGGGCTCAGCCATAAATAAGATATTTATACCATCCCCACTAAGGTCCAGGGAACATGACATTCAGTATGAAAGAGCTAAACTATGAGACCAAAAATTCAGGCTAAGAAACAATGCACTGAAATAAATCTTTCCCCTTATAAGGTGATTATATCAGGTATAGAAGCATGGCATAAATCTAAGATCACCTTTAAAAAAATTGCCCCATAGTCACATTGATGAATATCTTGATCAACACCATAGAAATTTCGTCTGATGGATGGTGATAGAGACAGAGACCCACATTCATATCAGAGCAATGGACTGAGCTCACAAGGTCCAGTCGAAGAACAGAAGGTGGGAGAAGATGAGCAAGGAAGTTAGGACTGTGAGGGACTGGTCCG
>PVIU01008808.1:46677-80681 GCA_004026605.1 Ondatra zibethicus
AGTGTGCCTGAACTAATGGGAGCTCACCAAATCCAGCTGGACTGGGACTGAACGAGCATATGATCAAACCGGACTCTCTGAATGTGGCTGCCAATGGGGGCAGACTGAGAAGCCATCAACAATGACACTAGGACCTATCTCTTCTGCATGTATTATCTTTTTGGGAACCTAGTCTATTTGGATGCACACCTTCCTAGGCAGGGATGGAGCAGGGAGGGCCCTGGACTTCCCACAGGACAGGGTACCATGCCCTCTTTTAAGGAAGTACGGGGAGGGAGGAGGGGGGGAGCAGAGGGAAGGACTGGAGGAAGGAGAGGAAATGTAAATTTTTTTTGAAAGAAAAAAATAAAAGAATATGGAAAAAAAACCAGTGGTTTTGTTTTAATGAAATGAATCATACACTTCCAGGTTGATTCAGAAATCACACTCCCAGTTAAGCAGAACTTTACATTAACAAAGAGATGCATAAACAAATGTTTATAGCAGCTTTGTCCATAATTGCTCCAAATTGGAAACAATCCAAATACTCCTCTATACTGGATGGAGACACAGAATAGTACATTACACATCACAATAATGGAAAACCACTCAGCTGTAAAACCAGACAAATCAAAGCTTTGTCTACTAACACAAAAACCACACAAATATAAGATACATTATATCACAGGAAAGAAGCTATATTCAAAGACTGTGCATCATGATTCCAGGTTAGCTGTGAGAGAGAGCTGAGCTGGCATGGTTTGCAGGAGGAAATAAGGACAATAAGCCAAATGAGAGTAAGAGTTGACTGAGTCTTTAATTCACTGTCATGGTAAACTAAAGAACTAACAGATGTAATGCATCAAATGGACTTAATAGACATCTATAGAACATTCCAACCATACAGGAAAGAATATACCTTCTTCTCAGCATCTCATGGAACCTTCTCGAAAATTGATCACATACTCGGCAACAAAGCAAACATCCACAGATACAAACAAATCGGAGTAACCACCTGTGTCTTATCGGATCATCATGGAGTAAAGTTAGAATTTAAAAACGACTCCACCCCCAGAAAGCCTACAAACTCATGAAAACTGAACAGTCAACTACTGAACCACTCCTGGGTCAAGGAAGAAATAAAGAAAGAAATTAAAGTCTTCCTTGAATTCAACGAAAATAAAAACACAACATACCCCAACCTATGGGACACTATGAAAGCAGTGCTAAGAGGAAAGTTCATAGCACTTAGTGCCCACATAAAGAAAACGGAGAAAGCACACATTAGTGACTTAACAGCACACCTAAAAGCTCTGGAAAAAAAAGAAGCAGTCTCACCCAGGAGAATTAGAAGACTGAAAATAATCAAACTGAGGGCTGAAATCAACAAAATAGAGACACAGAAAACAATCCAAAGAATCAATGAAACAAAGAGCTGGTTCCTTGAGAGAATCAACAAGATCGACAAACCCCTATCCAAACTAATCAAAAGGCGGAGAGACAATACTCATATTAACAAGATCAGGAATGAAAAGGGGGACGTAACAAGAGACACTGAGGAAATTCAGAGAATCATTAGATCTTACTACAAAAGCCTGTATGACACAAAATTGGAAAATGTAAAAGAAATGGACAGATTTTTAGATAAATAACATATACCAAAATTAAATCAAGTACAGGTCAACTTTTTTTGTTGTTGTTTTGTTTTGTTTTTCGAGACAGGGTTTCTATGTAGCTTTGGAGCCTGTCCTGGAATTAGATCTTGTAGACCAGGCTGATCTCCAACTCACAAAGATCCGCCTGCTTCTGCCTCCCGAGTGCTGGGATTAAAGGCGTGCGCCACCACCGCCCGGCTCAGGTGAACAATTTAAATAGACCTATAAGTTGCTAGGAAATAGAAGCTGTCATCAAAAATCTCTCAACCAAAAACGCCGAGGACCAGATGATTTTAATGTAGAATTCTACCAGAACTTCCAAGAAGAGCTAACACCTATACTCTTAATGTATTTCACATAATAGAAACAGAAGAGTCATTGCCAAACTCTTTTTAGGAAGCTACAGTTACCCTGATACCAAAACCACACAAAGGTGAAACCAAGAAAGAGAATTACAGACCAATCTCACTCATGAACATCGATGCAAAAATTCTCAATAAAATACTGGCAAACCGGATCCAAGAACACATGAAAAAAAATCATGCATTATGATTAAGTAGGCTTCATCCCAGAGATGCAGGGCTGGTTAAACATATGAAAATCTATCAATGTAATCCATCATATAAAGAAACTGAAAGAAAAAAACCTTATGATCATTTCATTAGATGCTGAAAAAGCATTTGACAAAATTCCACACCCCTTTATGTTAAAGGTCTTGGAGAGATTAGGGATATAAAGATCATATCTAAATATAATAAAAGCAATACACAGCAAGCAGACAGCCAACATCAAATTAAATGGAGAGAAACTCAGAGATTCCACTAAAATCAAGAACAAGACAAGGCTGTCTACTCTCTCCATATCTCTTTAATACAGTGCTTGAAGTTCTAGCAAGAGCTTTAAGATAACATAAGGAGATCTTGGGGATTCGAATTTGAAAGGAAGAAGTCAAGCTTTCGTTATTTGCAGATGATATGATAGTGTATATAAGTGACACTAAAAACTCTACCAGAGAACTCATACAGCTGATAAATACCTTCAGTGATGTGGCAGGATACAAGAGAGTGGAGTAAGGGGAACACTCATCCATTGCTGGTGGGAATGCAAACTGGTGCAACCACTTTAGAAATAAGTGTGGCGGTTTCTCAGGAAATTGGGAATCAACCTACCTCAGGATCAACAATACCACTCTTGGGAATATACACAAGAGATGCCCAATCATACTACAAAAGCATTTGTTCAACTATGTTCACAGCATTATTTGTAATAGCCAGAACCTGGAAACAAACGAGGTGCCCCTCAATGGAAGAATGGATAAAGAAAGTGTGGAATATATACACATAAGAGTACTACTCAGCGGTAAAAAACAATGACATCTAGCCAGAAACTGGAAACAACCTAAATGCCCCTCAATCGAAGAATGGATAAAAAAAATGTGGTACATTTACTCAATGGAGTACTACACAGCAGAAAAAAATAACGACAGCTTGAATTTTGCAGGAAAATGGATGGAACTAGAAAGCATTATTTTGAGTGAAGTAACCCAGGCACAGAAAGACAATTATCACATGTACTCACTCATAGGTAGTTTTTAAACATAACGCAAAGAAAACCAGCCTACAAACAACAATCCCAGAAACTTAGACAACAATAGGGACACTAAGAGGGACTTACATAGATCTATTCTACATGCAAAGTAGAAAGTAGAAAAAGACAAGATCTCCTGAGTAAATTGGGAGCATAGGGACCTTGGGGGAGGGTTGAAGGGGGAGGAAAGAGGCAGGGAGGGGAGCAGAGAAAAATGTAGTGCTCAATAAATATCATGAAAAAAAAAAGACTGTAGGACCACTGAAAACGAAGGTAAAAATGCAGAATTCCTGACTGCACAAATGAGTCCTGATTTCCTTTGATACTTTAACATATTCTTGGTTTGATCAACAGGTAATAAAATTATTTGGACTGATAAAAAAAAAGCAATGACATCTTGAATTTTGCATGCAAATCGATGGAAAAGAAAACACTATCCTTAGTGAGATAACCAGACCCAAGTGCACAAGCCTAGAGATGCCAAATAGCAAGTTGAACCCAAAGAAAAAAACATATATAGAACCTCCTGGAAATTGGAAACAAACAAGATCGCCAGGCAAAATTTGGGAGCATGGGAGCGGGGGTAGGGTTAGGGGAAGGGGAGAGGGGGAAGGAGAAGGGAGAATGGAAGGACTGGGGAGAACTTAGGGGAGTGGGAGGGTGGAGATAGAGTTAGGGCGGATATAGGAGCAGGGAAGATGATATCTTAATTAAGGAAGCCATTTTAGGGTTGGCAAGAGACATGGCTCTAGAGGAGATCCCAGATGTCTACAGGGATGTCCCCAGATAGGTCCTTGGGCAGCAGAGGAGAGGGTGCCTGAACTGGCCTTGTCCCATAGTCACATTGAATATCACCATAGAAATTTCGTCCGATGGATGGAGATAGAAACAGAGACCCACATCCACATCAGAACAATGGACTGAGGTCCCAAGGTCCAGTTGAAGAGCAGAAGGAGGTAGAAGATGAGCAAGGAATTCAGGACCATGAGGGGTTGGTCCACCCACTGAGACAGTGTGCCTGATCTAATGGGAGCTCACCAAATCCAGCTAGACTGGGACTGAACGAGCATGTGATCAAACCTGACTCACTGAATGTGGCTACCAATGGGGGCGGACTGAGAAGCCATCAATAATGGCACTGGGACCTGTCTCTTCTGCATGTATTGGCTTTTTGGGACCCTAGTTTACGTGGATGCACACCTTCCTAGGCGGCGATGGAGGGGGGAGGACCTTGGGCTTCCCACAGGGAAGGATACCCTACCCTCTCTTAAGGATGGAGGGGGAGGGAGGAGGGTTTGTGGGGGAGTGGGAGGGGAATGGTTGAAGGGGACCAAGTGTAAATTTTTGAATGGAAAAATAAAAAAAAATGGGGCAAAGTACAAAAACATCAGTATATTTGCACCAATTCTCCACATGCAAAGTCCTATGTGGTGACAGGACATGTCTCAGATGCATGGATTTTTTTAGGTTTTGTCGGCATTGGAGAAACATGGAACTTAGGGAATTTGCCTATTTAAAAGCAACTAATCTTGCTCCTTCTCTAGGGAGAGATACTTTAGCCATCTGCTTACATAATCCTGAGAGATGTCCTGGAAAGGACCTTACACTCCTGGCGTTCTTGTAAGGAGGACCATCAACAACAAAGGTGAGTATGATATAGTATAGGAAATACTTTACAGTGATGGGCTAACTTTATATGTAATCCTTATAATGGTTGCATAAAATATAGACCCACCATAACCTGCAAAAGTATATACCAAAAATAATTTAATTTTTTAAATTAACTATTATTTTAAAATGGAAATTAAAAACATCATACACCAAAATTAACTAGACCCAGATCTAGACATCTCAATGAACTCTACGGTTAGAATAGGCATTTTTATAAATGGATAGAATAGGCATTCTGAAGCTATGGAGTTCAACACTGGCTTTTGCACTTTGAGTATCAAATATATTTTCATGTAGTATTCAAACAGCAAATCAGCATCAACATTTCTAAATTCTTGGTTTTGACAATGGTCTTTGAAAAGAAAATAGATCAAATTTAGGAAACACAATAGATTAAAAAAGCATAATCAACTGCAGGGGGCTGAGTTCTCAAAAATGCAGAAACGTCAGCAGGCTACCCTCCACTGTCCTGACTACTCACACAGGACACACCCTCAAAAGGATTAGATTGCTATCATCCGTTTTTCTCTTAGTGACCAGTGATCTAAACACTCATTTTAGTAAGTTTTTAATAGAATGGAACATCTGGTTTATGTTACACGAGAGACAGTAAAATTCTTCGACTGACTAGATTATTAATGTTTATGACATCTGATGGTGTTATACTCTTCACTCGTGGCCGTACACTAGCTCTCTAAAGTGCATCACATCTCCTGATGGAATACATTTTTCTATTAACTGTATAGAACTGTAGATACCATAATTTTAATGTGACATGCTGCCATTTTTTAAACCACAAATGCATTTTTTACTCTCAATCACAAATTTAAATTTCTTCTACATTCCCAGATCACCAGGCATTTTTCTTTTAGACTAGTTGAAAAAAATAGACTTCAATTTTTTGATTTGTCACTTCATTTTTAATTTTTTGATTTGTCACTTCATTTTTAATTTTTTGATTTGTCACTTCATTTTTAATTTTTTGATTTGTCACTTCATTTTTAATTTTTTGATTTGTCACTTCATTTTTAATTTTTTGATTTGTCACTTCATTTTCAATGGACCTTTCCCCAACTACCTCAGAATGTAGAGATGAGAAGAAAACTTGCTTTGTAACATTCTTTCTATTAAAACAATCTAAGATTGATAAACATTGAGAACTACAACCTTTTAAGAGAGAAATGAGTTCATCTTGCACCTAATACCTATTAAAATGACAGATTAGCATTATATCAACATCTGAGTTGACAATTACTTTAACAGATCAATTTTCACTTTTAAGTCCTCAAAATGACCTATATTTTGTATCTGATTCCACTATATTACCTACTGCAATGAAGACAAAAATATATGAATCAGTGAATTGCTCTATCTTCAGCTTTTGTGGCTGAGCAATATAATACTCATTATGAACAGATCCTGACAGAACAGAGACAAATCACATCACTAGTGATGAGTCTCTTAAATTAGATCTTCAACTCATTTCCTTAGCCTGACACTAAGAAGGCTACTACATATGGTTAAGCTAATGATATTCTTTAGTTTCTACCATACACGAGCCATACTTATTTCAAATGTTGAAAATACTTCCATTAATAACTATAATAGCCTCAGAGGAGAAGAGATGCCAATAAATTCCTGAGCAGATCAGGAAGCTGCTCATAAATTTACCTTTACAGAGTATACCCAACATAGTGAAGTCCCCTGTACTGTGCCATTAAAAATACTGGCAATAGAAAGAGTCTGATTGAAAACTCAACTAAAAGACAAATAATGTGAGAATGTTCACAGCTACATGTACCTCTTATCCAATGACTACTATTGGTAAAAGTAAAGAAAATGTTTAATTAACTTCAATTAGAACCTTCCAGTCCATTATCGAACATGCACAATAATGACAGCTGAAGCACTCTTCCAGGGAAAGCAGGGACAGCTACTATTATGAACACTTCTCTTTTAGATGCAGGAGTCAAATGTAGTTCTCACCTGGCAGGTTAGTACTCTCCCTGAACTTTGTGCAAAGCTCCTGACTGAAATTTTTTTAACATCTACAAAATCTATATAGAACCATTCTTGCACATTCACAATTAAACAACTGAGTTACTGCCCAGCATTAGCATTAATGATGGTACGGCATTCTGTGTCTAAATATTTGAAATTTTAAGAAATATTAACAATAACTCACAGTTTTCTTTCAATTTCATAATTCTTGTTTCCTTTTGGGGTCATTATACCAATGTGAGATCAGTTTTCATCCTCCCTACCTCCCTCCTTCTCTCCATCCCTCCCTCCCTCCTTCCCTCCTAGATGCTTTGTCCTAAAGCTCCAAAATGGTTTGCAAAATGAATTGGGATAGAATCATCCACTTCACAGTCTGGTGCATTTCCCCAGTAAAGCAGAGGACGAACAATCCTATAGTAGAGGACACTCCTTCATAACGTGCTGATACGGCATGTGATGTATGCTGGGAATGCTTTATTGCCATTGGTTAATAAAGAAGCTGCTTTTGGCCAATGGCTTAACACAGTAAAGGCAAGCTGAAAGAGATAAGCATTTTAAAAAATAAAATAATTGTAAAATATAAAATAATTGAAATGGGTTAACCAAAGATATAAGAGCTAGCTAGCAATACGCTTAAATGATTGGCCAAGGAGTGATTTCAATAATATAGTTCCTGTGTGGTTATTTCGTGGTCTGGGCAGCAGGGAATGAACAAGTTGCCTCCTACTACAACCTGCTGAATTATCATGAACGCATCAGTTCATTATAATTCCAACCTGTTTTTAGAGTGAAGTTTGGTAATTTATTGCTCTTAGCCTGCTCTCCCTAATCATTTCATTTCACATAGAAAAATGTAAATATAAATGATTAACACGGTATTAATTTTTACGGATCATGCTGATAACGAGCACACTAAATGTTCTTTGAATGCCTAAAGATTCAGTAAAACATGATTATTTAATGCTAAAGAAAGGAAACTACAAGACTATAAAGATAGACTTTGACAGATGAAAAATAACACACTTACTAAGGTACTCACTGAACCATCTATATAAACCCTTTAAGTACATGATAATAGGAGAAACATTAACCAAAAGAAATTATCATTCTGTCACAGAATGGGTTCTTAAACAACTGAAAAGGAACATCTGTTTTTTATAGAAAACAATATCCAAAATATATTATTCATCTGGGAAGAAAAGTAACCAAACTATAAATAAATAATGCTAATAAATATAAAGAATAATAGATAATACATCACTTAAAAGACTATTTTTGGAAGGATATATAACAAACTTATTAAAGGGTTCTACGAGTTTAAATGAGAATGTCCCCCATAGGCTCCAAAATCATGTCTCTAATCCTCTGGAATTGTAAGCCCAAATAAACTATTCTAGAAGTTGTCTGGGTGAGGGGGTTTAATCACAGCAACATAAAAGTAACTATCACATGGTTTACATCTAAGAGAAAAGTAATTACACAGGGCTCACATCTAATAGAAAAGTAACTAACACACAGATCACATCTAAGAGAAAGGTAACTAACATAGGTCTCACATGTAACAGAAAAGTAACTAACAGAGGGCTCACATCTAAGAGAAAAGTACCTACACAGGTCTCACATCTAATAAAAAATTAACTAACATACATTTCACACCTAAAAGAAAAGTAACATAGGTCTCACACATAACAGAAAAGTAACTAACACAGGGCTCAGATCTAAGAGAAAAGTAAATAACACAGAGATCACATCTAATATAAAGATCTAAGAGAAAAGTAAATAAGACAGAGATCACATCTAATATAAAAGTACCTAATACAGGTTCACACCTGACTAAAGGTAAATAGTTATAGGAATGGATTGAAAAACCCTACTTTTTTTTTTAACCATAAACCCTTTTTAAGTTGTGAATTTCTCTTTACATGCATTATTAATCACCTGTCGTAAAAAAATACACTCTTTGAAAACAAGATACATTATACTGCACGGTTTTTGTGGGATAAAGATCTGTGGGTGATTTAGTGGAATGTTTATGGTTAAACTTACTGCTATAGACCAGTAAATTGACATGAACTCCAATCACCTACAATTTTAACTGGAGCTGGTTTATGTATGTACCCTGGCATGTTGTTATTGATTACTAGTGGATGACTCTGTCTACCCAAGGACCTCTTCACAGGCTGAATGAAAGCCCTCATAATAAATGAACTAACTTCTTTACCCATGTTCCAAAGTAATAGTGAGAGTGATGTGGGACTCCCCTCTGTATGATGTGAATACCATTGGTGAATAAAAAACCCGCCTTGGCCTGTTGATAGGCCAAAACTTAGGTAGGCAGAGAAAACTAAATTGAATGCTGAGAGAAAGAAGGCGAAATCAGGAGAAGTCATGTAGCCTACTGGAGATAGACATGGGAACTTGAGACGGTAAGTCACAGCCATGTAGCAATATACCGATTAATAGAAATGGGTTAAATTAACATGTATGAGTTAGCCAATAAAAAGCTAAGGCTAATGGGCCAAGCAGTGATTTAATTAATACAGTTTCAGTGTGATTATTTCAGGGGGCTGAGCAGCTGGGAACCAACAGCTGCCTCCCCCAACAACATGACAGAATAACAATGGCTTCCAGCAACAGCATACAATCTTTGTTGCACATTCTCCTTGCTACAAGTCATAAAGTCTATCCACTATTCATGAACTGAAATCTCCATCTTAGAAAAGACATATCAGAGAACTTGTTTTAAATGTTCATACTACATTTGAGATTAATAAATAAAATTGTTTTATAAAATTAAATTCAAATGTTCTATGGAATTTTTTAAACTTGTTTTAAAAACAATCATTTTTACAGAGCACATTAAAGAACACCAGATCTTGGAGGGGCAGCTGTGGCGCATGCCTTTAATCTCAGCACTCAGGAGGGAGAGGCAGGTGGATTTCTATGAGTTTGAGGCCAGCCTGGTCTATAAGAGCTACTGCAGGACAGCCAGGGCTGTTACGCAGAGAAAAACCAAAAAACAAGGACTATCAGATCTTCACACATAGGTTGACAACATACACCTCTATCCAAGATAAAACATCACTGACATCTAAAATTAAAGTATGCTATGTGATCTGGAAAATGGAACACATAACACGATGATACCAGAATACTGTGACTCTTTCAAAGTAAGTAGAGCATCAACTTAAAGAGTGAGCCACAATTCCTGGGTAAGATGACTCCAGGATTACCAGCATAGAGCTGTGTCAATACCAGTTCTCATCAGTTCAATTAAAAGACACCCATAAAAAACTTAATCTAAAAACTAATTATGAAGGTGATAATGAAATTCAACATTCTTTATAATGTGTCCATGGGCTATACTAGAACTACAGAGAATTTATATCTTCTTCACTTCACTTTACAATTTACACACATGTACAAAAAGCGGGAAGGAAGGAAGGAAGGAAGAAAGGAAGGAAATAAGAGAGAGAAAGAAAGAGAAACCTAATGAACAAGAAGACCAAGAAAATAGTCCAAAGTCACTGCAGCAAGTAAGACATTTCCTAAACACTTGGCACGAAAATCAGGAAGACTACCGTGCTCAGTTCATGGCCCATTATTTTCCTGAGGGTGGGTTTGGTAAACTATAAGTAAGACACAGACTTAGTATAAAACACAAAGCAAAATATTTTTTCTAAAAACACATTGAAAATACAAGACATCTTGTTATCACAAACTCACATACAACAATACAAAATCAAATAAGAGAAAATTCTGAGAGTCATCTTCAACTTCATAGATGTCATGTTGAATAAACTTTATAAGAGACCAACAGCAAAATGGCTTCACTACCTAAAAACATGCTTATTCCAAAGACACAGGGTATCTGTGAGTGCGAGGGCTTCCTGGACTGTGGAGTGGGGTCCAGAACAGTCAAGGCTACGCAGTAACACAAGATAAGGTAAGGTAAGATAAGATAAGATGAGATACTGTTAATATAGGACAGTAAGAATAATAACTTTTTAAATTAAGACTTTAGGGTTGATAGATAGGGGTCTACTTTCATTTTTCTACATGTTGATATCCAGTTATGCCAGCACCACTTGCTGAATATGCTTTCTTTTTTCCATTTGATATTTTTTGCTTCTTTATCAAATATCAGGTGTTCGAAAATATGTGGATTGATATCCGTGTTCCTTTGGTCCTCCTGTCTGTTCTTATGACAGTACCAGGCTGTTTTCTGTACTGTAGCTCTGTAGTATAGTTTTAAGTCAGGGATTGTGATGCCTCCAGATGAATTTTGCAGGAAAATGAATGGAACTAGAAAGCATTATTTTGAGTGAAGTAACCCAGACACAGAAAGACAATTATCACATGTACTCACTCATAGGTGGTTTTTAAACATAAGGCAAAGAAAACCAGCTTACAAACCACAATTCCAGAGACAACAATATGGACACTAAGAGAGACTTACATAGATCTAATCTACGTGGAAAGTAGAAAGTATAAAAAGACAAGATCTCCTGAATAAATTGGGAGCATGGGGACCTTGGGGGAGGGCTGAAGGTGGGAGGGGAGTGGCAGGGAGGGGAGCAGAGAAAAATGTAGAGCTCAATAAATATCATGGGAAAAAAATTAAGAAAAATAAATAAAAAACAACTACTAGTTTTAAACAAACAAAAAAAGACTTTAGGGTTGAGGCAGGCAGAGTGATATATGACCAAGTCACAGTTACTTAGGAAATATGGGCATAGGGTCACCTGAGCCCAAGTGTTTGGGGCCAGTTTAACAACACAGTAAAACCCGTGTCTAAAAAACATACTAATTCAATGTAATTGGTGAGTAGAACTCACAACTGGAAATTAGATGTTTCCTGCTAAATTCTGTGTCTTTAGTGCTCTGCCTGTTACAAATCATTACATGTGCACTATTAAAGTGAATAAAGAGCTGGGCGGTGGTGGCGCACGCCTTTAATCCCAGCACTCGGGAGGCAGAGGCAGGTGGATCTCTGTGAGTTCGAGGCCAGTCTGGCCTAGAAGAGCTAGTTCCAGGACAGGCTCCAAAGCCACAGAGAAACCCTGTCTCGAAAAACCAAAATAAATAAATAAATAAAGTGAATAAAGAAAATGTACAAAAATAAGGTCTAGGCACATAACACAAACCATAGATGACTAACATTAAGAGTACCATGTAGGTTACTTCTATATACAGACCATACAACTTTAAATGTTTATGGAGCATGTCTTACAAAGTTCACAGCAATTTAGGGTCTTTCAGAACTATGAGGCCTTCTCTTGGATGAAATGGGCTTGACCCAGGACCAAGGAGCTAGATGATCAACAGTCACCAAAGCTGACCTGAGATACTTGCTGCCAAGTTCTTTATTTCATGTTGATGTGAAATAAAGATGCAGATAAAGAGGGACTGGGCAAAGCAGAAGAAAAAAAAAAGCAAAATTAAGGAAAATTAAAGAAAAGTAAGCAATATGGGAAAAGCAAGATAAACCCTTCAAAGTACACGAGATTCTGAGATAGGGAAAAATTGGTCTACTACATGTCTAGAGGCTTTTTACAGAATTTAAGGAGAAAATGGACAAAGCCAGAGATATTCTCTAGAGAATGGTTGCTTCTCTGCGCTTACTGTAGAATGTGTCAAATGGAGTCCACATCTCTGTGCATGGTTCCCTGGAACAACCTCGCAGATGCAGTCAGCAGACATCCCGAAGGGTAGCAGTGCAGTCAAGCCCCAGCTGACCACCTTTATTTGCTCTGCTACCTACTGACCTCACCTCCTTAGTTAATCTTGGCCAAGGTAGTAGTTACAACCTTGACTGGCATCCTGCTGTGTGGTAGCTAAACTGTGATCAGCCTATAGTCTTGCCAAAGGCCCTAGAGGGAGCTAACTACTCCCTAATTTGGGAGGCCAAAGTTTTGGAATAGGCTCTTGCATAATAGCTAAGAGACCAATCCAAAAGTAGAAAACAGTCATGCACGTTACTGCAAGGCAATCAAACAGGACTATGAAATAGGCCATTTTCCAAAACCTGGGAGGTAGGTGCCAGAAGATTGCAGCCTCTTTATAAAGTGCAATAAGAAGGCCCCTCTGGTTAAACCCTTAAAGAATGTCAATTTTAAACAAACATTCTTCTCACTGTTGCATCTGCTTTCCTCAACACTTCTGTCTGTAACATCAGCCTCTCCTAATGAACACACCGAATAATCCCTATAATATTTTCTAGGTTGAAACTTTTCTTGATTGTTGAATTGCAAATATGGCTGTCCTGTGCTGAAACACTATGACCAAAACCAACTTGGGGGAAAAAACAGTTTATTTAGCTTACTCTTCCACACTGTAGTCCATCACTGAAGGAAGTCAGGGTGGGAACTCAAACCAGTCAGTAACCTACAGCCAGGAGCTGATGCAGAGGTCAGAGAAGAGTGGTGTTTATTGGCTTGTGCCTCATGGCTTGGTCAATCTGCTTTCTTATAGAACACAGGACAACCAGCAAACTACCAACAAAGTTGTAGGCCCTTCGTCATTGATCACTAATTAAGAAAACACTCTACAGGTTTGTGTACAGCTGACCTTGTGGATATGGTTCCTCAATCACGGTTTCCTCCTCTCAGATGACTATAGTTTGTGTCAAGTTGACATAAAACTAGCTAGCACAATAGCTTAGAAAGACCATTAAATTCAAGTATGGTACCATGGCATTGTCATCTAATTGGGAAGCTAAGGGAGATAAGCCCAAGATTTCAGGATAGCCATTTGCAGTTGTCTGAATGAGAATGGTCCCCATAGGCACATCTGAATATGTGGTCCCCACTGGTGGAACTGTTTGGGAAGGATTAGGAGTATAGCCAAGTTGGTGGTGTGCCAGCAGGCAGCACTGAGGCTTCAAAAGCCCCCATCATCCACTGTGGCTCTTTCCTGTATGTGGTCAGGATGTTAGAGCTCGGCATGCCTGTCTGCTGCCATGCTCCCTGCCAGTCCCACTGGACTTGGAAAAACCAATTAAAGGCTTCCTTATAGAAATTTCCTTGATTATGGTGTTCTATCACAGCAATAGAAAAGTAAGATGCCAGGGCACCAGGCGAGATTGTGTATTAGAAACAGAGAAATAACAAGACAACCAAAATCTTTAAGCTCAAATTAGTGCAATCCTGTCTTTTGATCATGTAGTTTTATTGATTCTGGAGTTTGAATTTTGAGAGATGCTTTTGCTACTTAACAAAGCTAGCCTTGAAAGGCAAGCTTCCTGTTTTTGACAATAGGCCTGGGGCTTTCTATGATGCTTGCTTAGCTTAATTGCTGATTAGAAAATATAAGAAATGTAACAAAAACTACTGCACACACACTCTGGAATTAAGACAGTGCTACAGAAGATAAACACTGAATGGCTGCACATGTAATTACTAGGGATTCATCATTACCTCCTTAGAAAATTATCGGTTTTATTTTCACAAAGAAATTTAATAATTTGGTGGACACTGGACTTAAAAATAATCTGTACGTAAGTACTATATGAAGTGTATAACATACAAAAAATATATCTTGGTATGAAAAATACCCCACACAGGATTAGACTTATTTACTTATTTATTTTTGAATTTAAATAGTAACTATCATGGTGCCTAATCAACAAATGATCCAACAGTAACAGATACCAGTGTATTTCCTTGTCTAAAACAAGGTTATAATTAAACAAAAAAAATAGAGAGTTTGGGAAAAGATTAGAATTTTTGAACTTTGTAATACTCAAGTAATTATAAAGGAACACTTTAAGGCTGAGTTTACTATTTTAGATTTTTGAGAAATTTTTTTGAGTTCAATAGTTGGAAAAAGAAGGTTGGGATATTATGTTCCTTAAAATACATTATTACAGCCTTCTGGCTAAGATCAAATGTAGTATCATGTTTATTCTTACCAGTTAACACACATATCATTATCAAATTGCTAGATTTACAATTCAGTTAAAAAAAACTGCCAGGTACACTTCTCTAATGCAATGACACGACTTACAATTACTGAACTCTTATGCAGTTCATAATGTTCTAACAGTTCTAACAACACACCATTTGAATTCAGAAACTATGTGAAACAACAGTTTTTAAAATTGACCCTCCCCCCAAAGTGAAGATGCATTAGAGGATGTCTAGGCATTGTTTAGAATAGTCTTCAATGGGTTCCATGACTCTATCAGGTTTACAGCTTTGATTATTATTGAGATACATTACAGTATGTATGCTTTTCAGTATTAACAACAGTCATTTGGTAACCACATTAGCATATCAATTTTGATTAATTGGAAGAACATTTCTGTCTCTCATTAGTAAACGAACAGGCTTTGAAGGAAAAATAAAAAAAATATATAGGGTAAAAACAAAGACTAACACAATGGAATTGGGCAAATAAACAAACAGAATGAAAAGAGCCCAAAGAAACCACAAGAACCAGATACCCACTTGCTTACACGCTCAGAACGCCATACTACGTGGGCAGATGATCTGCAGGCAAGTGCAGGCCCTGTGCATGCAGCTTCAGTCTCGTGAATTCATATGAGCTTTGATCATTTTAAGTTAGAGGGACTTATTTTCTTGTTGTCCCCCAATCCCTCTGGCTTTTAAACTCTTTTTGCCTTCTTTTCTGCAGTGTACCCTGGGTCTGAGTGGAGGGATTTGATAGACATCTTTAGGGCTAAGTATTCCACCGTTTCTCACTCTCTGCATAATATCTGAATGTGGGTTTCTGTATTTGTTCCTATCTGCTGCAGAAGAGAGTTTCTCTGATGGCTTGAGCATGACTGATCTATGAGAATAGAAAATTGTTACTAGGAGTCAACTTATTTCTTTATTTATTTCATTACTACTACTACTACTACTACTACTACTACTACTACTACTACTATTCAGTAGTATTTGGTTTTACTCTGGGTTCCTGGGCTATCTAGTTCCAGGTTGCTTACCAAGCAGTGTGGGATATGGTTTCCAGCTGATAGTGTGGGCTTTAAGTCAAATTAGATATTAGTTAGTTACTCCCACAAGCTTTGTACCACTATTGCCCTAGCATATCTTGCAGACAGGACACCATTGTAAATCCAAGGACTTGTGGGGGTCTTGGGATTTATATTTCTCTTTTGGTGGTATTCAGAATACTTTCAGTACCAAACATTCTAGAATATTGGAGTAAAGGGACCAGTTCAACTTCTCCATGTTCAATGAAGGTATTGTCTTCAGCAATAGAATCTTGTTGTCAGTTTGTGGACAGCGATCTATTTCTGGGCAACAGCTTGGGTTGTACAGGGATTTGCATGGTAGCCCTTTGCCCAATAACTAAATTGGATGTAACCCAACCCTGGTACTGAAAGATCCATTTGGTGTCAGTTGGAACAGTTTCCCCCAATGTTTGGTGATTTCATTTGGACTTCTTTTGTATATGTATATACTATAAGAAGTTTCTTCTGTTTTAGGTTTCCATACTATTTCCCAAGGTCTGGTATGCTATCTACTTCATTTCATAAAGTTCTAGAAATTAATTAATCTTCCTTAATTTCTATCTTGATGTATTCTTTTTATTTAATAGTGAGTTGTTACGTTTCCATGAGTTTGTAAATTTCTGTTGTTGATATCTAGCTTTAATCTGTGGTCAGATAGGACGCAGGGTGTTATTTCAATTTGTTTATATCTGTTGAGATCTGGGTCTGAGTACATGATCAATTTTGGAAAAAGTGCCATTAGGTACTGAAAGGAAGGTATAGTCTTTTCTGTTTGGGTAAAATTTTGTGTAAATATCTGTTAATTCTATCTGGTTTCTAACATCAGTTAGATCCAACAATTCTGTTTAGTTTCTGGATGACATGTCCTCTACTGAAGTCTCCCACTATCAGTTTGTGAGGATCAATGATGTGATTAAGATATAGTAATGCTTCTTTCTGAATTTGGGTGCCCTTGTGTTTGGTGCATAGATGTTAAGAAATGCAATGTCCTCTTCTTGGATTTTTTCTTTGATGTCTATGACATACTTCCCTATCTCTTCTGATTCGTTTTGCGTAAAGTTTATTTTTTCAGATAATTGAAATAGCTACACCAGCTTGCTTTTTGGGTTTATTTGCTAATAATATCATCTTTTTCTACTCTTTCACCCTCAGATGATGTCTATCCTTGATGGTAAGAGATGTTTCTTGGATGCAACAGAAGGATGGATACAGTTTTCAAATCCAGTGTTAGCCTGTGTCTTCAACCTTTTCATAGTATCCCACATATCCTGGATGTGTTGTGCCAGAGGAGATGAAGATCTGTAGTTAGCCTATCTGATTTCCTGGCTGCAGTGACCTGTGGATTCCCAGGGATTGCCTGTTGGAGTTGGGGTCTGGGATAAAGCAATGAGTTGTGAATGGGTCTGCTACAGGGCTAGGGATGAGACTGGAAAATTGGATTTGGAGGAGAGGATCACTGACTAAGTGAAGACCTTCAGTTAGCCTACCTGCCTACCAGGCTGAAGCAAGACTTTTTTTTTTTTTTTAAAGAAAGAAAAGATTTTCTTTAAAAACAGGGCAGGCAACAAGAACTTCACAACTGAATTGGCAAAGACTATCCTTGTTCAACCAATTAACAAATGAGGTTTCGCAGAAAAAAGTGAATTTAAAATTCTTTTTAAATAAATGAATTTATAATCCAAAGTTTTGGTTTTGGTTTGTTGTTGTTGTTTTCCCTTTAAAGCTTCTGATGCAAATTCCAGAATAGAATGACAAGGATTAAGATCCACTGTTGACAAAGGGATGTCACTTATAGTACTTCTTACTAATGCTTTCTGCTTTGTACTGAGGCAACACGGATACAAACTGAAATAATATTCATATAATCTCACATATTGGGGCACCCCCACCAAGGCTCACAAAAGGCAGACGTGTGCCTTTCTGTAAGTGGATAACTGAGAAATGTCGTTTACACCAGACAACTTTAGAATAAAAACACAGTTCCTGAGGCAGACTCAAAAATGTGTCTTCAGGAATGGTGCTGAAATGGGCTCTCAAAATAAGGTATAAAATAAGGTCTAAGAGGAAAGTGTGAAAGTTTTAAAAGGCAAGAAGGAATTAAAAAATAAAAGGGGAGAAATGGAGAAAAGAAGGAAATGAAATACTAGAGATACTTTAAATTAAATCAGACACAAAGGAAAAGCATTTTGCAAACAAAAATCTGAGAAAGGACAACAGTTTTTGTGATTTTAATTACTAAAACTTAACAACTCAGTTCAACAAGGAAAATGTCACTGAAGAAAGAAGTGTTAATTCATACAGAGCAATTTCCAACTACAAAGAGGACTCACAATTGGAAGAGTCAGTTATATATTTATAGGACTCATTGCTCCTTGGTTCTGCATTGACACCTCCTCCTTCCTGGGAGGATCCCACAGGTCTGCACTGCATCCCCACCTGCCACATCATGCTCTGATTTTTATGAATACAGTTGTGCTACTAACGCGTCCAACTGCTCCAGGTGTAAGGCATTAGAACAGAGAATTCTCTTTGATCACTCCAATGTCATTTCTTCTTTTAAAATGTAAGTAGTCTAGACTGGCTGCAGATTCCCAGAGATGTGTCTCATAAAAAAACCTCTTAACCCCTAAACAGTTTTACTAGGTGAAATAGGTTTAAAAAAAAAAAGTCGACAATCAAATATTTTAACTTCTGAATGCAGTTATTCAAAGGGAAAGACTTAACAATTTGAAACATAAGTGCTATGAATTGTACTTCAATGTTTCTATTTTATTCAAACATAACTCTGAAAATATAGTTTTTAGATACTCAGTGCATATAGAGTTTAGCAAAATGTAAAGTTCTTAAGACTGGAGCACTGAATGATAATCTGTATTAAATCAACAGCAGGCAGTTCTCTCAAAATGTCAGACAAAAACAGAAAATGGTAAAAATTTTACTACAGATTAAGCATAAATATGGAAGCTTATGTGAGTGATAAGAAACTGGAAGATCACAAAATTAGCAGTCATAAAAGTAAGTCACATCATTCCTCTGCCTTAAACTAAGGTGGACAAGACTAAGTCAGAAGTCATAAGACAGCTTGAATGTACATTCACGAAGAGACCAGCCTAAGTGTTCAACTCATGGGAAGAAAAGTGAGATCTACCAGTAGCAGTTGTAAAAATGGGATTATAAAAGTTATAATAAGGAACATAGTATTCATCTCTGCTACTAAAAAAAACTATGTATGGGAGCCATTTGGCAGGATCTTATACACATTTAGTAGTTTCAATGAAATGAGTCCATTATAGCAAAGACAGAAGTATAATTTTACCCAAAGATCTTTGCTTAATTGAGAAGGAAAATTTTACTACGTTTAGAAAATGGTAGTTTCTGAAATAACATAAAAATTCATATTCTTTACTAGAGAATACTCATAAAAATCCACATAGCCTCAATATTGAAACTTAACAGAGAGGACCAATTTCAGTGCAGATTATATTATACATCACAAAGAATAAGAAGGCAGTTAAAAAATATTTAATGAAATACCCAAAATGCACACAAAAATAATAGTTATCATTGTGACCTAAATGAGAAGAAATGAACAAGCTGGGCAGGATAGGTGAGGCTTGCGATCCCAGTATGCAGGAATCATTCCACATTCAAGGCCAACTATGACTACAGAGTAAGTTCGAAGCCAATTAGGGTACCACATGAGGACCTGTCTCAAAACGGAAAGGAAAAAGAAGGAAGGGGACTGAAAGGATCAGTGAGGCAGCAGTAAAACGTCTGTCAAGCTTGGAATCCTATAAATTTGATTTACACTACACAGAAGCAAAAGAAAACAGGCCCTCATTAGAAGTTATAAGGTCAGAAGGAATGGGCTGAGATATAACAAAAGAAAGTCACAACTGAATTACTTGGAAGTATCTGTGAAGACTGAGGCTAAAGATTTCCATTCCGCTGTTTTATGTTTATAAGCATACCAAGGCACCAAGTATTACTATGAGTTAGACTTTTTATTTTGAATCTTGTTTCATTTCATGTCAACATAATCATTTAACAAAAATGTATTTACATACACACAAAGAAAAATGTAAGAGAAGGTAAATATCCGCCAAAAACCAGACAATTAAAAAAATTTGTTACTAAAAGACCAACCAAGCATGCTGGTTCACGCCTTTAATCCTGGCACTCAGGAATCAGAGGTTGGCAGATCTGTGAGTTTGAGGACAGCCTGGTCTACAAAGTGAGTTCCAAGCAATCCAGAGCTATGAGGCCTTGCCTCAAACAAATACAAAACAAACAAACAAACCCCCCCAAAACAAACAAACAAAAAAGATAATCAAACATAAACTGTTAAGAGCTAATTGTCAAGCTACAATGAAAGGATAGCAACCAGAACCCATACTAATAAATATAGACCCTTAGTAAAGGCAATTACATAAGTAAATATAAATCCGGCATTATGGAACAATGGAATGCAATAGCTCACAGATGTATTTATGCACAGTTGGAAAAGGAGGAATGCTGAGGTAGGGTCTTGGTATATATTCTAGGCTGGCCTTGACCCATGATAAATCTGTCTCAACCTCCTGAGTGCTGATATTATATTTCAGAATACATTACAGACTGCTTTGAGCCTACTATGTGCTAAAGAAGAACCTGGAGAAATTCCACACTGTTTTGTCATCCCTTACTGAACTTCAATCATTCCTCCCACTGCTCTTCTTTGGCTCTGGGGAATCACAGTATTCTAGTCCATTCTTTTGAAAGTCTGATGTCTTGCTTTCCACAAATTAATGAGTACATGTGGTATTTGTCTTTGTGTCTGGCTTGTTTCACTTAACATAATGCTGCTTCAAAATGACAGGGTTTCATTCTTTTGAGAAATGAATAGTACTCCATTGTGTAAATATATTCATTCATCCCCTGAAGGGTATTTGGCTTTACTCCATATTCTGCCTATGGTGCTCTGATAAACACAAGTGTGTAAAAATCTTCCTAGAGCAACTTCATTTCACTGTAATTCCTTATATAATTATAAAAGTCCTAAAGGGGAATTGAGGAGATAATCATTACAAAGTTATATATACTGTGTGGGCACACAAAATAAAAAGATGTAATCATTAACAGTAACTAAATAAGAGGATAAGTTGGAGATGTAAAGCAAAAGTGTTAGTTTACTACATGTTCAAATTAGGTTGTTATAAGATGAGGAGGTTAATTATAAGTAAATGACACAGGAAAGGAAAAGGAAGAAGGGATCCAGAAGACTATACTACCACAATTCAACTACATAAGAGCACTATTACTTTAAGATAAAAATAAAAAATGTCACTTGGTAGTGACTAAATTTTGGAATCCCCTCACGCTGCCAATTTACATCTATTACAAACAGGCATCCAGCTTGACCTGACTACAGACATCTTGAGCAGTGACCACAATGCTACTCCTGAGTAACTCTGGTATGTTTTCCCACCATAGTAGAAATAAACTAAACAATCTGAATGGTATGTAAAGTTATATGACCAGACCCAGGTGCCATCAAAATCAAAAATGTGCCAAGATCTTTGAAATTATCTTGACATAAACCAGACACTGCCCCACTCAGAGGAAGTGGTTTCGCCTGCCTGCTACATAAGCCATGTTCCTTTAACCTAAGTCACAGGGGATTTTGCTGACTTCCTCGCCATGGGTCTGTGTATAAGTCCCCAATCAGCCTGACAGCACTCTGCAAATCTGCCTTTCTCCCCTCCCACAGCACCATGTGCTTGGTTCTCATGTGCTGGGGCTGGAAGCACACTGAGGCACTAATCTCCAACAACACAGAAACTGACTGTGAATGAGGACAAGCCTTTAACACGATAGTTAGGATAATAAGGCCATTATGGTAGATTCTAATCCAATCTGACATTAGTACCTACAGAGAGGCACAGGACAGAAGCATGCACGGTGACAGCCCAGTGAGAAAACAGCAACAAAGCCGGGCGGTGGTGACACACGCCTTTAATTCCAGCACCTAGGAGGCAGAAGCAGGTGGATCTCTGTGAGTTCAAGGCCAGCTTCGAACTATAGAGCTAGTTCCAGGAGAGGCTCCAAAGCTACAGAGAAACCCTGTCTCGAAAAACCAAATAAATAAAATGCAAAAAAAAAAAAAAAAAAAAGACCAACAGTAGTGTCCACCTGCAGGACAAGAAGAGTCCCAAACTATGATAAATTAACCTTACTTAGGAAGGAAGGAAGGAAGGAAGGAAGGAAGGAAGGAAGGAAGGAAGGAAGGAAAAAAGAGAAATCCCCATTGCTACCTTGCCAGGATACAACATTCTTATAAATACATTATTCTATACTGACTTCTCTGTTACTTGAATGCTTCTATTAATAAGACAAAAAAATGGGACCATTTAGTAATGGCAATAAGTACTAATGGCATAAATCAAATGTGTGAGAAAATATTACAATGTCTATAATGCTTCTTTTGTTAACATACATACAGCTATTTACCTTATATCTTGATAAATTTTATACACCATATTATATATCATTAAATATGTAACTGAAAATGTTTTAAGAGTGTAAAAAAATGAAGGAATTAGTATGGAAGAGAAAGCATATCAGAGAGAAAAGGAAAAACAAAGACATGACAGGTGACAGCGATCATTATACGCATGAATGGAAATGACATAATCAAATCTATTATTATGATATAGACTAATAAGAAACATTTTAAAATGAAATACTTATAACTAAAATGTGTATCAGTTTAGAACACTCTCAAGTATACTGTCTGTTGGCTAAAATTTCATCCTCAAAGAAATAAATGGTTTTTTAAAGCACAGAGTTAATCGGAATTTATTGGTGTCAAAACCAAAATTGAAACAAAGTTTAGTTCAGCAGCTAAAAAAATTCTATTGAATTTCAGTGCATTTTCCTGGAAAAAATTAATCTATAGGTTTGAAGCAATTTTATTACATAAAAATGAAGCCAGTATTTTTATTTGTATGAATTTCTGCCAGGGTCTTTAGAGCCTGCTCAAATACTATCAAGCACTTCTGGAAAGCTATGCAAATTTCTACTTTAACATGATTCTTTTCTTTATGTGCTTAGTGTATTGTAAACAGACACATTCTTTGGTCTCAAATTATTAACTCTACTGATGTAAGGTCTTGATGTGTGGTCCCTGCTGGTTGGCCTTAAACTTGGAATCCTTCTGTTTCAGCCTCTCAATTTTTATTGTATTTCTGGATTCATAACCAATGATATTTATCTTTTCACTAATCTTTTGGGAGCTGGGAATTGAACCCAGGCCTTGCACATGGTAGACAAACATTGTCCTATTAAGCCATTAAACCATAATCCAAGACCAAAGGCACTCTTTAGGGTCACATCAATGAAGACCATCTTCTGTGTCTTTCAAATTGAAAATTTTATTAAATGACATTTGAAAGCTAAACTGTAAATGGAAATATATATTGAATGTTCAAATTAACTTCAATGTTTAAAAAAATGGCAAATAAAAACATCACACACTGAAATTGGGTGGTCTGCTTAACTGGGTCTGGTTAATTTTGGTGTGTGAAAATATTTTATTATGGAAGCATTAGCATCATCAGTAAGAAAAATAAAAAGTGTAAGAAGGGGCTGGAGAGATGGCTCAACAGTAACTATTCTTCCAGAGGACCTGAGTGTAGTTCCCAGAGCCTAAACTGGGTGGTTTGGGAGGCAAGGGAAAGTGCACCGATACATATGAACAGAAATTGATATTTAGCTTGATGTGGTGGTATACACCTTTAAAACAGTATTTACAAAGTAGAGGATGTAGGTGGATCTCTCTGAGCTACACAGTGAGACCTTGTGTCAAAACACAAAAGTATAGAAACAAAGACGTGTGTAGAAACTGCCAACGTTTGGTTCTGTATTATCTGTCAAATATACATGAGTCCTAATTTATATCTGAACAGGACATCAATAATATATGTTTATATATGATTGTGGCTTTATTAAAATCTTCAGTGTAGTCAGATAAATCAAAATACATAAGGGCTTAAGAACATTTTCTTGACATGATCTGTCATATCACATGAAGTATAAAATATGACTACTGGTAATATCAGACAGAACTGTAAGCAAGACAACACATTGATTATCAAGAATGTTTCTACCTCTCTGGAGTCTGACAGAAAAGACCTACACACCCAAGACTTTGCAGAGCAGCACGTGCCTGAAGAAATATTCCCTAGGGTATCCCATGATCTCCGGTTCATGAATGTGACATTAGTAATAGTGCCTGAAGAATGATCAAGCTAGTTCACTATTTTCAATAAGTATCAGTACATTTGAACACACAGCTGACTAAAAAACACCTGTCATTCATTCTGCACATTTGTTTTCACAACCCTCTGGTACCTTATCTAATCTGCAGTGCATTTTGTTATACTGTCCCCCTATTTTGCTGGTTTCCCTCCCTAATCAAGTCAGTTGTGAGCTACCATGAAAATACCATAGTCACCTAAGCCTCATTTTTGATAATGTACGGACTTTGGTTTTGTTGATTGTTTAAAATGTCACGCTTATTTTTACAATTTAAACTTGTACATAAAATGACAACAGTATTAGAAACATTAAGAGACAGTTAAGTAACAATACCAAGTCCATAACTGAGTGACAAACACTAATTTTCTGCTGTACTAGCCTTGACTTCTGTAAAGATTTAAAAGCAAAATGGGCTGTGGTGGCGCATGCCTTTAATCCCAGGACTCGGGAGGCAGAGGCAGGCAGATGTCTGTGAGACTATCCTGTTCTACAAGAATTAGTTCGAGGACAGGCTCAAAGCTACAGAGAAACCCTGTCTCAATCTCTTGATTCAACCCATGGGATATGATCAATGCTTTATCAGGATTGAACACTCCTCTATGACTCTAAATATTTTTAAGACTGTATTTTATGAGAAGAAAGACATCTTAGATCACTGTTTACTACCTAACACGATGACTAACACAGAGAGCAGACACTCTACAAATAGTTAGTAAATTCTGGAAACAGTTCTTGCTTTTACTGGAAAACCTGTCAAACTTCCTATAACAAGGTGCAGGTACACATAAATCCAGTTTTTGAAGCATATCCTATCCTCATCACAAATTTCAATATGAAAATGCACTTAGCTCACTAGTCAGGAAGAAGGGAAGGGTAGCCAGAAACAGCACACTATTCAACTCAGCTGAAAGACTCAAGGAAGAAGACAGTGCATTTCTAATCTGGTCATACTCTTCATTAAAAAAAAAAGTTCATGTGTATGAAAATTAAAAACAAAAATCTTATGTATGTCTATGTGTGAAATGAGCACAGAGTCCAGAAAAGGGTGTCAGATGCCCTGGAAGTGATTGTGAGCTGTTATGTGGGTGATGGAAAGTGAACCTGGATCCTCTGTAAGAGTAGCTAGTGCTCTTAACTGCTGAGCCATCTCCCCAATCCTCAGATTAAAAAAATTCTTAAAGATGGAGGTTAATGTGTTTAGCTCTAGTACTTTTTAAATTATCACCTATAAGTAGTATAATTCTTCTTCTCTAAGACACGGTGTCACTATACATCTCTGACTGTCATGGAACTTAGACCAGGTTGATCTCAAACTCAGAGATCTTTCTGCCTCTGCCTCCCAAGTGCTGAGATAAAAAGTGTGCCCAGCTAAATGGAGTATAATTCTAAAATTCATTAATTGGTTTAATTTTTACGATTTCCATTCAATCTAGGGTTTCATCTCACCTACAGATAAAGGTATCTATCCCTGCACCCCCAAAGCTGAATAAATTGCTCATAGGTCTAAAGCCACTCAAACAGTATAAACAACAACAACAACAAACAAAACCTTTGAACTCAATCCATTTCTAGTGTATTCCCAAACTCACGAGAACAAGCTCCCATCCCAACCCCTCAGTTTTCAAGACAGAGTTTATCTTCATAAATATGTCTGTCCTGGAACTTACTATGTAAACCAGCCAAATCTTGAACTCAGAGATCCACCTGCCTCTGCCTCCAGATTAAACGTATGTGCCACAACAGACCAAACCGACATCTTGACCTGCAAATGTTACTTCATAATTAAATAACTGTGTAAAATCTTTTATGGATTGTGACAAATTATCCATAAAAGAAAATTTACTCTTTTATTCACTTTATAACTGTGCTTTTAACTTAGCAATGACTTACATTCTGAGACATGCTGTGAGTCTGCAGAAACTAAGGAGGTGAGCAGTTGATGAGCAATACAGGAGCACTACACTACTGCAATACACAGGCCCCCGAATGGCCGACACTGCCATGAAACACATGACGGCACACGGGCCACTAGCATTAGGTGTATCTATGTGCTCTGTGCCAATAACACTGCCATCTTGAAAAACAGAAACTCTGTATGAATTAACCAGTAACTCCCCATTTGTCCTCCTTCCAGTTTTTGAGAGTGACCATTTGACTTTCTCTATGAAGTCAGAATACAGCAGATGCCAGATATAAGTGGAGCCATAAGGTGTGCATGTGATAGTGTGACTGGCTTATTTTATGGAACACAATTGAAGTTCTCTTTTACAAGAACACTGATCCACTCTTCAGGTCCACCTGCAGGACACTATCTAACTCTAGCTACCCAAAGAACTCGTTTCCACATACCATTACAATGGAGAATTTGTGCTTCTGGCTGAGTATTAGGAGGACATAAACAAATTAGCATATGCGGAAATGAAACACCTGGGTCTTGGGGTTAATATCAGCTTTAATTCACTGAAGAACTAGCATTCCATTCTCCAGTAGCGATACCAATATACAGTCTCATCTCTAGGACACAGGGTGGTCAACTGCCCAGATACTTACTAATAAATCTCATTTTCCTTATTTCATTTGATTGTTTATATAGAGGACTTCTTATTGAGTAAAGTAGGCAACATAAAAGTTAAAAGAACAAAAAGAAAACCCTTTGGATACTAAGAGTTTGAGAAGGCATGAAATATTGAAGGGTCCTAGGGAGTAAGAGAATTTAATTTCAGTGTTCAGTTAACAGTCAACAGTAGTGAAAAAGTAAAGAGTGGAGAGAATCAGAGAGGTGAGGAAAATCTCTGCCATGGCCAGAAGAATATCATCCCCATTACTCTCTGCTGAAATCCATGGTGAGCTCTAAGCCTTCATCATCATAAGGAATTCAATGAATTATTAATAGTAGTAGTATTAAAGAACAAATATCAGAGGTTTCTTGCTTCAAAAATACAGAGGAAAAGACAATTAGAGGACATCAAAGAAGGCAGTGGTCTATAAGAGAGGAAGAAAGGATTTACACATAAACAATCTTGACAGTGTTCTGACCATGACTTAAAGCCTTCAGAAATCTGAGGAAAAACTTCTGTTATTTAATTCATTCAATCAGTGTATTTTGTCACGGAAGTTACAACAAATTAATATAATATCCAAAATTGAAATATAAGTCATTCTTTTGTGTATCTGACTTTGCGGGCCGAACCCAGGGCCTTGTGTGCCATACAGTCCAAAGCTTTTTCTCATGTCTTTCATTTTTAAAAACAAATCACAGTTTATGTTGTATATGGTGAGCAGTGTGTAAATGCAGAAGCCAATGAGAACTTTCAGGGACAGATTCTCTTACCCCACCCTGTGAATCCTGGGGACAGGATCCAGATTGTCTGGTCAAGAGGAACGCGCCTTTACCCTGTCAACCATCGCACAGGCCATAGAAAATAAAGGCCAAGAGAATCTTGCATTGCAGTCTTCGCGGCCTCGCGCTTCTGCCTGCCTGGCTGCTGCCTCCCAAGCTGACATGACGAGAGTGGGCCACGTTGCAGGCAAGACAATGGTCTCAGAATTGTAAAAAAAGTCTTCAAATACTAAACTAGAGGACCCCAAATTACTTTGAGATTTTAAGACAACAGTTTTACCAAGTTTCCCCAGCCAGCCTCCAATCACCAGGTAGCCTAGACATGCCTGGAACTTGGGATGCTCCTGTCGTGGACTCTTAAGTAGCCTGGGCTATGACACTGGATTTGGCTTCTTTTGTTGTTTTATCCCCAATTCATCTGAGCTCACTCATATCAAACAAAAGAAGTAACTTGACAAAATTCTTAAGCCATTTCAAAATAACAACCATCTTAAACGTTAATATATGTAGCTTTAACTATTAGAACCTTTGAGCTTTAGAGGTAGGTAGAGTAATTCAATTGAATATTTAAATCGAGTAAGAGTTAATAAAAAGGAAAAAAGGGAGGGAAAAAAGGAGGTAACTCTCTGGATTTTATTTCTCAATTTGTCATTTCTCCTGTACTCTAAGTGAATGAGAATTCACAGAGAAAGCATTTATCAACAAATAAACAGGAATGACCCTAGTCCATGAAAACTAAAAGATGACTACAGAATGAGAGAGTGAGGCAACTTTCAAATTATAGCAGTTATCTTTTTCATATCCTTCCAAATTGGAGTTCCAAAATTAAAAAAAAAGTTTTTTTTGTTTATTTTTTATATGTATGAGTGTTCTGCCTGAATGTACACATTATTCCAGAAGAGGGCATTAGATCCCACTATAGATGGTGTGAGCCACCATGTGGTTGCTAGAATTGAACTGAGGACCTCTGGAAGAGCAATCCGTACTCTTAACTGCTGAGCTATCTCACCAGCCTCTAACATTAACTCTTAACATTAGATTAGCTGTTGATTCAGACTATATTTCAAACTGTGTTTATTCCAATACTACTGAATGAATTTCATAGTTCTAAAGTATATAGATTCATATGCAAATAAATATACATGTGTATATAAGTACATAAAACACAGGCTTAGATATTGACATTCAAATGGATAGAAAGATACATACACTTTGGTCAGTTTTGGTGACCCCTGACTTTAATCTCAGCACAAGAGGCTACAGGAGGAGGTCTCTAAATTTGAAGACATCATGGCTTATATAGGGTGTTATAGGTCAGAGCTATACAATAAGACTCTATCACAAAACAAACAAGAGATACATATTTATATTCACATACTTATATAATGAAGAATGTTTATATATAGTAGCAATATCCTTTTTACACACCACATAAAAGGAAAAGGTTTTGTTTTGTTTGGAAATGGGGTTATACTGTTTCCTAGGCTAACCTCAAGTTCATAATCCTCCTCAATCAGTCTGTAAAATACCTGAAATTACAGGTACATGCAATCACCTGTATAAAATGAAAATTTTCTAAATTACATTAAGTGCTATACACTTGTAATTCTAGTGCTCCAGAGGCAAAAGCAAGAAGATCATCACAAGTTTGAGGCCCACCTCGTCCACACAGTGAGTTCTAGGCCAGCCATGTCTATATAGGTAAACTCTGCCTTCAAATAACAGAAGGAAGGATTGAGTGACTGAAGGATGGAGAGACAAAGTTGACATTATAAGCAAAATTAGATAAAATTAACAAAAGAAAAAATTTCACTTGTAAAATAAAAATTATAGTTATATATGAAATAAGTTCTACAAAGCAATTAACATAAAAATAGTAGTAATAAATAAATATATTGAATTCTCTTTAAGCTTATCAAAGAAAGACAAAATTATTTTTATTAAATGTGTTGTTAAAGACTCAAGTGAAAATGAACAAAACTCTTTTGTAACATTAAAAGTAAACTGGAAAACAATATGTAAAATAACTAAAAATTTAGATTCATTTTGAAACATTTTCATTAATTTTTAATATAATTAACCAACCTGAGCCACTTTAATTGAATTCTGGGTAGAGCCACCAGCATGATATTCAACTTTGAATTTTTTTACAAGTTCATCAAACCTACAAAGAAATTACAGGAGAAGGTAAGTTAGCATATGTCAATTTTCACAAACTACAAATTCTAATTAAAATATAATTAGTGCAATCCAAAAATCATTTCTTTATATTCAAAAATGAATTAAATTTCTTTGTAATTAAATATCGTTAAGAATCTAAAACATATACTGTCTGAACTAAGCCATTACACTAACTAGACAGACAGTAAAATAAAATTAATAGAGTTGTCAAATGCAGGTCACATATGGCAAACTGGCAATTCAAAGCCAGAATACTGCTGGATGGGATGGTGAGCCTGTAGTCCTAGGAGATAAAGGCAGGAGTTAGAATCAAGGTTACTCGGGTGACTCATGGGCAGCCTGAGCTACAGGAAACCCTGTCTCAAAAGCAAAACAAAACATAACCAGAGAATCTAACAGATACATTTTATATAAGAACATATTAATTCATGTCAATGAATTCAACTCAGAATATCTTAAAGAGTAACATTACGTAAAAAATGCACCAAGTCCTTTTAAAGTTGTTTTTGTGGTGTGTTGATGTTTGAGATAAAGTCTCACTGTGTAGCCCTGGAACTCAGAGATCTACTTGCCTGTCTCCCAAGCCTAAAATTAAAGGCAAGTGTGACCCACACCCGACCTTCTATCTAAAATAGTTTTAACCCTTATTTCATTGAATATGTAGATGTTACATTCTAATTAATGCTTTCCACTCACTTCACAAAACCTTTCACAAATAATAATTCCTGAACAATTAACATAGTTATTGATGCACCACTTTGCTTTTGAGGAAAACAAGTACAGCACAAGGAAGAAGAGAGGCCTTGAAAGCTCACTGAGAAACATGGTGAGCAAAGCTGCACTTGAACAGTGGCTGTCAGTAACAAACACCTTGAGATTATACAAAAATTAAAGAAAATACATACATAAAAAGTTACCAAGTAAAATGTCCTAATATGGAAACAATGCATTTTAGAACAAAGATAGCACTGACTTCTCAAAAAATTGAGAATAAAACTGATGGATCACCAGCATGCTACCATATTCAGCAAAAAGCTAACTGTGGAACCCATGGGCAGATAATAAATGATCAAGTAAATAAAGACTAACAGCATCATTCAGAATAAAAGCCCTTATATCATTAAAATCAAGGCAGAAGTAGTGATGCAAATAAAGGGAGAAAAACTATTACAGAGAAATTCACCTTCTCAAAAGCATTATAATTATTACTGGTATTCAAGGCAGGTTATGTGAAGGTCAGTGACTCAACAATTTAATAGAAGAGAATCGATGCTATAGCAAGATACAATAATTTTTACATGCTCTCATTAAAATGCACTGGTCAGTTCATAAGATTTCCAGTTTCCTTTCATAAAGTTACAGTGAGGAACAGTAAATAATTTAAAATGAATTTTGAGATGTTCTGTTTGACAAAAAAATTCACAGAATTACATAATTTATGCTTTGTGATATAACAAATTAATTTAGAAAAATTAGCACTCAAGAATAAAGAATAGCACTCAAAAGTCACATACATAAAAACTAAAAAAGCAATTGAACAAAATCAGGCGGCTTCAGAGATGATGACTCAGTAATTAAAAACACTTTCTGGTTCTCCAAAGGACACAGGTTTGGTTTTCAGTACACACATGGCCTCCTCACAACCATCTGTAACTCTGATTTGAGAGAAACTGACATCCTTTTTACAGCCTCTATGAGCAATAGGCATGCACACACAAACAAAGCACACATACACACAAAATTAAAATAAAAAAAATTATAATTGCCAGTAAGATAATGGTGGAGAAGTGGAGGCGGGTCTAAGCACTTGCCAGCAAGGCTGACCATCTGAGTTTGCTCTCTGGAACCTAAGACAAAAAGAATCAACTCCTAAAAATCACCATTTGAACGTCACACTTTACTGTGCATGTACATACACGTAAATGATAAAAAATTAAATTGTAATAAAAAAAGAACAATATATTGGGGCAGTCTCTTATAAATACTCACTCTAACTACCATGAAAAGCTATCATGGGACTCTTAACGCCACGATTTTGATTCATAAGTAATGATAGCAATAGAAAATAAGTATTGCAATGGTTGCGCATGCCTTTAATCCCAGCACTTGGGAGGCAGAGGTAGGCAGATTTCTGTGAGTTAAGGCCTGCATCTGCAAAAAGTTCCAGGACAGCCAGGACTTTTACACAGAGAAAACCTGTCTCAGAAGAGAGGAGTGGAGAAGCTGGAAGGGGAGGGGAGGGAAGGGGAGAGAAGAGGGAGAGGGACAGAGGGAGGGAGGGAGGGAGGGAGGGAGGGAGGAGGGGGAAGGAAAGAAGGAAGGAAGGATAAGTTTTGCTTCTATAATCTGATGGTGAATAAGCTGTGATACAATTTATAAGATTAAAAAAATTGAAGTTTGCGCAAATTATTCCACACAACAGAAACAGAGGGAACATTGCCAAACTCTTTTATGAGGTTACAATTACCCTGATATCCAAACCACAGAAACACAATACTAAAAAAGAGAATTACAGACCAATCTCACTCATTAACATTGATGCAAAAATACTAAATAAAATACTAGCAAATAAAATCCAAGGACACATCAGAACCATCATCCACCATGACCAAGTCAGCTTCATCCCACAGATGCAGGGATGGTTCAACATACGAAAATCTGTCAACATAATCCATCATATAAACAAGCTGAAAAATTAAAAACCACATGATCATCTCATTAGATGCCGAAAAAACATTTGACAAAATACAACATCCCTTCATGATAAAAATCTTGGAGAGAGCAGGGATACAAGGAACATACCTAAACATAATTAAGGCAATATACAGCAAGCCAACAGCCAACATCAAACTAAATGGAGAGAAACTCCCAGAGATTCCACTGAAATCAGGAACAAGACAAGGTTGTCAATCTCTCCATACCTATTCAATATAGTTCTTGAGGTCCTAGCTAGAGCAATAAGACACCAAAGGGAGAACAAGGGGATACAAATTGGAAAAGAAGAAGTCAAACTCTCACTGTTTGCTGATGATATGATAGTTTACATAAGCGATCCCAAAAATTCTATCAAGGAACTTCTACAACTCATAAACACATTCAGCAATGTAGCAGGATACAAGATTAACTCAAAAAAATCAGTAACCCTCCTGTACACAGATGATAACAGGGCTGAGGAAGAAATCAGAGAATCAACACCCTTCACAATAGCCACAAATGGCATAAAATATCTCAGAGAAACTCTAACCAAACAAGTGGAAGACTTGTATGACAAGAACTTTAAATCTTTGAAGAAAGAAATTGAAGAAGACACCAGAAAATGGAAAGACCTCCCATGCTCTTGGGTAGGCAGAATTAAGATAGTAAAAATGGCAATCCTACCGAAAGCAATCTACAGATTCAATGCAATGCCCATCAAAATCCCAACAAAATTCTTCAAAGACCTTGAAAGAATGCTACTCAACTTCATATGGAAAAGCAAAAAAACCCAGGATAGCCAAAACAATCCTGGGCAATAAAAGAACTTCTGGAGGCATCACAATCCCTGACTTCAAACTATGCTACAGAGCTACAGTACTGAAAACAGCCTGGTAGTGGCATAAGAACAGACAGGAGGACCAGTGGAACCGAATAGAAGACCCGGATATCAATCCAAACATCTTTGAACACCTGATATATGATAAAGAAGCAAAAAATATCAAATGGAAAAAAGCATATTCAACAAGCAGTGCTGGCATAACTGGATATCAACATGTAGAAAAATGAAAATAGACCCCTATCTATCACCATGTACAAAACTCAAATCCAAATGGATCAAAGACCTCAATATAAAGCCAGCCACACTGAACCTTATAGAAGAGAAAGTGGGAAGTACACTTGAACACATTGGCACAGGGAACCACTTCCTAAATATAACACCAGCAGCACAGACACTGAGAGAAACAATTAATAAATGGGACCTCCTAAAACTGGAAAGCTTCTGTAAAGCAAAGGACATGGTCAACAAGATAAAACGACAGCCTACGGAATGGGAAAATATCTTCACTAACCCCACATCAGACAGAGGTCTGATCTCCAAAATATACAAAGAACTCAAAAAATTGGACACTAAAAGATCACATAATCCAATAAAAAAAATGGAGTATAGACCTAAACAGAGAACTCTCAACAGAGGAATCTAAAATGGCTGAAAGACACTTAAGGAAATGTTCAACATCCTTAGTCATCAGAGAAATGCAAATCAAAACAACTCTGAGATTCCATCTTACACCTGTAAGAATGGCCAAGATCAAAAACACTGATGACAACTTATGCT
>PVIU01008809.1:0-80549 GCA_004026605.1 Ondatra zibethicus
GGTAGTTGTTCAGTTCATGAGGCTGGATGTCTCAGCTGTCCCAGTCTGGTGCTGAAAACCTGAAAGTCCCAGAGAGATCTTCTGTCAAAATCAGAATCCCAAAGAAGTAAGTTCTAATCTCAGAGAAGAACATGTCTCGTACTATGGTGGATGGACTTGTCAGAGGGAGTGAGGACAGGAAGGCAAAAAGCAGTTTTCTTCTTCAGTGTCCTTGTATCTGGGCTGCCACCTAAAGATGCCACCAAGATTTAGGGTGTGTCCTTCTGCTTCAATCCCTCACAGGAGTGCCCAGGAGCCTTAGCTCATTCCAAAGGCAGTCAGGTTGACAACCAAGACGAGTCATCCCAGCCCTTCTGTCACTACACTGGGTATCTGCTGCAGTCTTAATCTGGAATGTCCCGCACAGGGGACATCTGCTTGTTCTGCTCCTTGTTGTCCCTTCTCCCTGCTGTTTCTGTGGACAGGTGACATGTAGTAGCTCTGCCCCTTCTGAAAACATTCTTCATGGGCCCAGGAAGTCCTAGCCAGTGTCCCCCAAGAACAGTCAGGCTTGCACCTGGTCTGGCTCCCCACTCCTCGTCTCGCCAGCCCCAGGGCACCTCAGACTTTTCCTGCTCTTCAGTTTCACTCCCTCCATGGTCACCGCTGACTGGCACATCTGTCCTCTTCTGCCCTGACTTCTTATGATGTTTAAGTCGTGGGTTAATCCCTTCCTTTACACATTCCTCCTTCTCCACTGCACATCTCCTCTCCATAGCCCTGGGGCGTGCAGCCCTCCACAGTTGGTGGCTATTCCCCTTCTTCCATTATTTTCTGGCCTGACTGTCTGTCTTCCCGCTGTAAGACTGTGGGGAAGCTGCAGATCAGGAGCCAATTAGCTCATCTCTTAAAATGCACGCTGTGATGTGGTCATGGAGTATCTATCCCTCTTCCCCGCACACTCTCCCTGCCACCTCGGCGGGAACATAGGCAGCCCTCTGTTCTTTTCAGAAGCACTGGCAAAGAGGCAGCGTCCATACCTGCCTGCTCTTGTGCCTCCTGAGTCCTCTCTTGACTTAATTCTAGAAAATCATCTTCTGGGGCTGGAGAACTGTCCTCCCTTTCCATGTGAAGACACAGCATGTTGCCCTGGCCCTATAATCACAATGTGGCCTGCCCCCTAAGGGCACCTGGAGACTGGCCTGCTTCTGACTTTTTGGAGAAGATTCAATCTATATTTCAAAAAAAGAAAAGAAAATTTCCCAGGAAAAATCAGATCTCACTTACTAAGGATGGCGCTAGCAGTTTGGGAAACATCAGAAGTAGGCAATCACGCCCGTGCAGTACGTCTATGCCAATGGCTAATGGGTTAGATTAGCAGGCAGGCACCGACAGACTCATCGGTTCTTCATGTTGGTACTTTTTCCCTCTCAAATTGGCCAGGTATCTCCATAAGTCCTGCAGGTAAGCCCCAGGGACCATGCTCAAGTGTCATGAAGAATCTTCCCCCACCGTCTCAGACTTGTGATTCAAAGAGAAGGCCAGTAGCTTAGCAGGGGAAGCATTAGCCCAGGGTTGAGCTGGTTCCTAGTGCCCTTCCCCACCCGAGTCACAGGCTTCCTGCAGTACCCTGTGGGCTGGTTCTATAGGAACTGAGCTTAGGAGATTTCCAGGAAGCAAAATGATGCAGCATGACAGCTGGTCTGTGCTGTGTCGGGATGCCTAACTCCACACGTCCGTTTTCTAGCTTTGGCTATGAATTACAGCCACCAAGTATCCCAGAGGCATGACGTTTAGCATGTAGGTCGGTTACTTCTCAAGTGCTGTGACAAAAAACCTGACGACAAACAGCTTGTTCTGGCTTACAGTCTGAGGGGATACAGTGCATCACGGAGTGGAGGGGAGGGGAGAGAGGGCATGGGCCTTGAGGTTTTGTCGCTGGGCCTTATTGTTCACACTTTGCTTCCTGAGTTTGGAGGTAGTGACCAACCAGCTTCCTGCTCCTACTGCCATGCCTTCCTCCAGCAGGGGTCCAATTCTTAAAGGTTTCACAGTCTTCCCAAATCGTGCCATCATCCGGGCACCACGTTTCTAAACTTGAACTTGTGGAGGCCATCTCACATTGGATGGCTTGGGCTGGTCACTGCCATGCACAGAGACCTCCAATCCCTCCCTAGGGAGGATTGAATCATTTCCACATGAACTTGTTCTTAATCTCCCTCTGGGACTTCTGGTCCTGCTCATGACTAAAATCAGGTGAGGTTGAGCTGGCTAGAGGCAGAAACCTGGCAAGGTTACTAGTGTCACGCGGCAACACTGGTACCGTGTTAAAAGACACCTTCTAGCCCAGCACTATGGTCCATGTGTCAGCATCTGCAGACTTCCCTGGATAGGCTCTGGCCAGTTGCTGAGGCTGCCCTTGGGTGCTGGGCCCTGACCATGCATCATGTGTCTGGAGACAGTGGTATTCTAAAAATGCTGCAGAGTTTGGTCTCCAGAAGTCACCTAAGCCTGCCTTCCCCCTGGTTCTCTAGAGCACATCCTTAGAAAACACTAGCACGCAAGTCTTCAGAACAGGAAGGACCAAACACAGATGAGCCCTCCCTGAGGTCTGTACCGTGGCTCACTTGTGGGGCCTTCAGAGGGAAAGTGCTAATGGGTTTTCTTGCAAAATGTGTTCATCAGAATATCTGAGCCAAGGAGGAGGCAGCAGGAGGCACTGGAAGAAACCAGCTGCTAGATAGGGCTGTCAAAACCACCGTGACCCATGAAGACCTAGACACAGCCATCATCACTGTCCAGGCTGAATGGTCAGGTCAGACACTGGTCCAGTATAAAGACACACTGCCCTGGCCAAAGGGATGACTCTGCACCCTAAGCCATGCTCCCAGTCCAACACCTAACTCTTAATCTGCCACCTGACCCACAGGCAGGACACACCTGGCGCCATTCTGGTTGACCACACAGCCTTGCTTCCCAAGGAAAAAGAACAGGCTGCTGACAGCACCCCAGGGCTTCCTGTAGAGGCTAAACCCGGCTCTGCTTTCTCAGAACCCGCCCTCCAACTTCTCCTCAGTAGGAAGGAGGACTCGGGACACCGGAGGCTGTTTTTCCAAGCACACCTTCTTCTTATGAATATGGATTAAAATGGCAATAAACTTTGAGCAAATAATAGACACAATTGCCTTTTAAAATAAACTCATATGTTTGAAACTCACTGCGTGCTTTGGGGATTTGTGTAATTTTCACATCTCTCTCACCTCTTCCAGTGTTTGGCTTTCTCATTAGATTCTTATTTGGACAAAACAACAGAGAATTGTGATGTACGAATCATCACCAAGACACTTGTAAACAGTTACCCTAAATCAGTCCTAAGGCTTCTCTTGTGCTAGATCCTGGCAGACAGGTGTCTCTCTTCTGAATCTTAGACTACATAGAGAAATGGGTTTGTCCAAACATCGTGGTCCATTATGAGCTCGTGACCTCTAACCTATGGCTCACGAGCTAGAGAGCAGGCAGTGTATCCACCCCTCCCTCTTCCATCCTCTTCCATATGTCTCTCTCCTTGACCCACTTCCCCCCTCCCATCTCCCTGTCTTTATATCCTCTCCCCTCCCTTCCCCCACCCAGTCTTCTTTCTGTTCTCTTCTCCATCATCACATTGTCCCTTATAAGAATCCCTCGGTGACATGGAGTCTACCTGTGTAACATGAGATGGTGTCTTATCTGGACATTTTAACTCTGCAAGGTCCCTGTTGCCCTGTGAGGTGGTACATTCACAGTGCAAGACTGGAAGGCATCCATATTTAAGGTTCACATTTGCTCTGCCTGCTCTCACAAGTGGTCTGCTTTCAGAGTCCTCCCCAGGAGCCACTACAGGGGCTTTACTTTAAAAAAAACAAAAAAGCAATACTGCCCGTTTGTTTTTAGGGTAAAATCTGTAAGTCATTCAGGAGAAGGCCTACTATTTTAACAAGCCTCACACTGTCTTGTCTGGGGGGTTTCTTAAAATTCACAGGCAGTTTGCTCCTGTATCTACACTGCTGTGGACAGTGCTGCCATCAATGTGGGCACAGGATCCTATGGAAGCCTTGTTTATAATTTTTAGAGGGCATTCCGTACTGCCCTCCACCCTGACTGCGTGTCTCACACCTTAATAGCCTGACATACAGCAGTGTGGTGGTGACAATATTCTATATATGATACTATGTAATTTAAAAAAGGAGGTTGTTGAAGGAGAGAGGGCCTGCTTTTGGTCCCAGCTAGCTTACACCCAAAATAACCACACAGAAACTGTATTAATTAAATTACTGCCTGGCCCATTATATCTAGCCTCTTCTTGGCCAACTCTCAGATCCTGATCTAACCCATTTCTACCAATCTGTGTTCACCGCGAGGTCATGGCTTACTGGGAAAGATCCTAACCAGCGTCAGTCTCAGACAGGAGTTTCATGGCGTCTGCCACACTGCCTTCTTCCTCCCAGAATTCAGTTCTCTTTTCCATGCCTACCTAAGCTCTTCCCTATCAAAAGGCCAAGGCAGTTTCTTTATTCAACCAATGAAAGCAACACAAATACAGAAGGACCTCCTACAACAGGAGGTCTCAAATTAAATATTCTTACTGGAATTAACAGGGTTGGCGGGACATTGTGAGGTGACAAATAAGTCATTACTTGATTATGATGATGGGTTCAGATGCCCATGATACATTCAAATCTACCAATTATATACATTAAGAGTCCACACTTTGGGTATATTACTTACAAACAAAGCTATTAAGTGCACTTAGTCCCCAGCTATTGCTCCTGTCAGATATTAGCTTCCACTTGCCTTCTGGACATGAAGTTATCCTCTTCTGCTTCCAGCTTGCATGGCTGCTGGCCATTAGACTTCCTCTTAGGGATCCCACAACATTTGTAAATAATGTCCAAATGAAAACTCATTCCCAAAGTCACAGTGGGGTTTGTACAAATTTCCACCAACCCAGTGGTGCCAACTGCCACTTTTCAAAGCTTGAGTTCTGTGGAGCAGGGTGGAAAATGGTCTCACTGAACTCAGAGAAAGTATGACAGGTCTGGGTCCTCCAAAGACACTGGGAAAAGCTGAGCCCTCCCTTGCTCGTTAGCCTCCAATGCCTCCCAAGTGAGTTGACTCACAGTCCCTTCCTCCCCCTTTAAAGATGGGGCCAGTGAGTGAGCTTCCATAGCTCTCCTTCATGCCCAGCCTCAACCTCTATGCCCCACTGACCCACAAACAAGCCTTCATCTCCTTTGAAGGTGATGGCCACAGCTCTGGGACTGGGCATAGCATCTACAAAGACATCATTCTATAGCTCCAGCTACAGGATGTCTCACACACTAGGACCTCAGAGAGGCAAACTGAAGAGGCAGCTGGACCGTTATCAACTTCCCCACCTGCCCAGGTATAACCTGGAGACCTGTGGGGAAAGCTACCTCCCAAGGACTCAGTTTGAGCTTTGGCCTCCGGGGTACAGGAGTGCCCCCTCATCTGACCCCATTGCAGCAGCCTGGCAATGCAAAAGTGAAGGGATTACCATCCATCCCCTTGGTAAGCATTAACCACCACGTGGCCCCCAGATGCCACCCGCTGCCCTGCTCTAATCCGTCCCTGTCCCTCAATGGAGCCAGTGGCATTCACCCTAAGGGTGGGTGATTTCCTACTATTTGTCTATTCTAATAGGTCTCCCCATGAATAGGGGAGTCTGGGGCCTCTGAGTCTGAAACTGTCTCCTAATGATATTGTCCTTGAGCGTTAAGTTAATGGAACTGAAGAGGGAATTGCTCGGAGCTGGGAACAGGCCTCCATCTTTCCCTGATCTTCCAAATGACTCTGTTGGGACACACTTGTGATGGAGGATTGAGGCTACTCTGGATGGGAGTGGAGGCTGTCGCATAGAGGTCATTTTTTTCTCTGCCGTCACATAAAATCGAAAGCATAGCGAGTGCCAGGAGAAAGTTTTTTAAACTTTTATGAATTATTCCCACCAGGAGTCATAAGCATTTTTCACTGTGGCCATTTCGGCTCAGCGGAGCGGCGAGTGGCCGACAGCTGCCTGGCTTTGTGATTAAAGGCTATGTTCTGCCACCCGGTCACACAGGCCTGGGAGAGGGTGGACCATGTCCTCGGGGCCAAATCCATTCAGTCAGGAAACAGGAGAACAAAATGCAAGAACAAGCTGTGGTCCCACAAGGAGTTGCTTCCTGAGCCAGGCTGAGAATGGTTACTTCCACACCAGAGGGCAGATACAGAGAGAGCTGAGGGAAAGAACCCTGAGCAAGTGAGCCACCATGTGATGCCAGACATGGTGTATGGATGCCAGCATACACATTTGACTAGGGGCTGGTGTGGCTTGTGAGTTACGTTCCTCAGTTCTGCTTATGTCCGACCATCTGTCCCACTCCACAGACTCCCAGCTCTGGGAGGCAGAACTAGCTGCTGTTCTGACTGGCGCTCTTTCTGGGCCACCTAGCCATGCTCAGCTGACCTTGGAAGAGCTTGCAATACCTGGGTTCCAGTACTAAATCAGCAAAAAGAGTCATCATGGAATCTACCAGAGAAGTGGTTCCGAGAAGCAAAGGGTCTATGTGAAACCCCATCTAGCATCCCCTGAGGGCCCTAAGATCAGAAGGCCCAGCACATTCCCCTTGCATGTTCCAAGATCACACAGAGGACCAAACCCAGGTTCATCCTCCAAGCTGGAGGGAAACAGCCTGGGAGTCAAAGTCTGCCTCCATATTGTTTCTAGTAGAAGTCATATGCTCACATGTGTTCTAACAGTGAGCCACAAGGGCTGAGAGCTGGCTGAAGACATGGTGATCTTCTGTGTAATCCTACTTCCACCTCCCAAGAACCAGAACCTCCAAGACATCTGGGACTGGTACTCCATGACAGGGAAGTTTTCTGGGCAACTGGAGTCAGTGTGCCCTGAGGGAACCTCACTAAGCAGTGTTGATGTGTTCGCTCACACTCCAACTCCCTGTGTAGGTTCCCTGTGGAGCCTGGAATCAGGCTTCTTTATGGGAAATGACACCAAGGGACTGTCATGATTTGACTCTAAGATGTCCCCCAGGGTCTGATGTATTGGAAATCCCATTGCAAGCTAATGGTTTGAGGGGAAGTGATGTGACCCTCAGATGGAGTGACCAATTGATGGAGTCATCATTTGCTGGCATTATTAAAATGTAATAGACAGTAGAAAGTAGGACCTTGTTGGAGGAAGTAGGTCAGTGGAGTGTGCCCTGGACAGGTATATCTTACTTCCTGTCTGTGCCTCACATCTACTTCTCAGCTGCTCTTAGGGAAGAAGCTCTGCTCACATGCTCTGACCACCTGATTTAGCCATGATTGTTTGATGCCACCTCAGGACCCAGTGGAGCCAGCCATGCTTGCTAGTTTTATGTCAACTTGATACAAACTAGAGTTATCTGAAAAGGAAACATTAATTGAGAAAATGCCTCCATAAGATCCAGCTATAAGGCATTGTCTTAACTAGTGATTGGTGGGGACAGTCTGCTGTGGGAGCTACTTCTGCTCCTTCAGCCAATAGCCTTTAAGATACCAGCCCACTGGGGCGTGGTCTCTTTTGTTTTAAAAAGCAGCGGTAGCTGTGTGCTCGCTCTTTTGCTTCTGGCTTCCGGCTGTTAGACTTCGCTCCTGATCACACAGAGGGCTGTTGTCTGGGACGGTGATCTGTAAGTTTTTTTCCTTTTAAATAAATAACCATTTTATTAATCATAATTCCAAACTGGTGTGGGATTGTTTTTTGACTTACGTCTTCAGAGTCCAGCCCATTGTGGGTGGTTCCATCCCTGGGCAGGTAGTCCTGCATCCTATAGGAAAGCAGGCTGAGCAAGCCATGGGGGGAAAGCCAGCAAGCAGTACCCTTCTATGGCCTCTGAATCAGCTCTTGCCTCCAGATTCCTACCCTGCTTGAGTTCCTGTCCTGACTTCCTTCAGTGATAGACTGTAGGTGTGGAAGCATAAGGCAAATAAACCCTTTCCTCCCCAACTTGCTTTTGGTCATGGTGTTTCACCATAGCAATAGTGACTCAAACTAAGATCCCAGCTGACTTTTGGACTGAAGCCTTGATAGTATAAGCATGCCTTCTTCACATTGTTTCTCTGAAGTGTTTGTCACAACAATAAAAAGCTGACAGCAGCCATGCCTTGGGTACCTATGAGATTTTGGGAGGCCTCACTGCTGGGGGCTGTTTGTTCCTCCTCAACTCCAATACCACACAGGTTCCTCTTTAAAAGGCCAGGATTTGTGTAGAGGTTCATAAAGAACTTAACCTTGCAGGATCCAAAAGACCCAGCAGTGGCCCCAAACAACTCTAAACAAACCTTAAACCCAGAGCAACCTATGTGCCTCTGATGGCAGCATCACAGAGAGTCTATTGTTTGCTGTGTCCCATCAAGCTGTGTCCTCCCTTTGGGTTGAGTCCCCCAGGTTGGTTCGTCATCTCTCACAGTTGTGAGTTCCCAGATTCCAGAATGCACATCTGGCCCTGGCACTCTCAGTTCTTACTTTCCCATGTGTCCTAGGAGCAGGTGATAGGTGCTCTTCCAATGTATGCATCCTCCTGGCCTCTCGGCAGCGCTGTCTATGGATGTGCCCTCTGCTTCACTGCTGTACTCTTCTCTCAACCAGACCATGGGAAAATGCAACAGAAAGGTGCACAAAGGCAACTCTGTCTTTCTCTGCATTTCTGCCATGTGTGCATGCCTGTGGTGAGAACCAAATTCAAACATGGCCATGTGGCTGCTCACAGGTTTTCCCAAGGAAGGAGCTCACTTGTGAGATTCACTGGCTTGAGAATTGAAGCCCACTAAACTGTCAGCTCTAGACATTGCCAACCTGTTAGCCAGGCAAAGCAACAAGGAAACCGGCAGCATGCCCTGTACTTGCAAGGTCTCACTGAATAGACTGCAATGCCTACTACTGCTGCCCGGTGACTGAACATCTATCTCCTCTATGAACTGAGCAAGAGCTCATCACTGGTGTTCAGAACAAAACCTCGGAGATCAGCAGACAGAGGGAATATCTGAGCCTTTGGGAGAAGGGAGCAGGGCTGAGTCAACCTGGCAAAGTAAATTGCCTTTGGGTACGGGGGATGAAAAGGATGAGCCAGATGTGGAAGGTGGGGCAGGAATGCGGGGTCCAACAAAAGCAGGTGTGGAGCCTAGAAAGGTGGGCTTGAAGGAACTAGGGGTGGATTCTTTCCTTCGAAAGGGTGGGTTGTTTGAGTCCATGATGTTGGGGCAAGTTGAGGCAGAGAATACCTGAGAATCCAGGGTGAGTAGGAAAGAAATCAGAAGCCCTCAATGTGGAAGCAGATGAAAGGGGGGCAGCTGTGTGGAACTGAGAGTAAGGTGGTCAAAGATACCTGGTCTTTGAGCTCCCACGACCAGATGGATATTTGCCACATGGGGGCTTTTGCTGTGGCCCCCAAGGCCTATCTGGGGACCTTGAGCTTTCTGGAGGAGGGATTTGTGGGACCTTGGATGCCAGGAGTTTGTGAACAAATTGCATGGCAGAGCAATGAAGCTACACAATCAAATGCCTCCATTGCAGAGTCCAAAAAAAATATGCAAACGTGAGTTAGGAAGCATCTTTAAGCGTTGATTTCCAAGGCATTTGGCAAGCAGCTCATAATTTTACACAGCTGCTGTAATAACATGGTTAGCTGACTTGTACTAGATGCTGGTAGGAAATATTTCAGAAATGGTGTTCTCCAGTTTCCAAGCATGACATATTCCTGGTATAGCACCTCCCCTATGACATAACCAGCGATTAGAGAAAGACAGCCTTCCTATTATCACAGGAGTCACAGTCCACATGATTGGACTAACTTGAGCCAACTCTTAGTGGAAAATATATATAGAATTTGTCCTTTAAGATGGGGAGTACAAATACGCCCTTAAGATCATTTGCCACTGTCCATACAGGTCAAAGTCAGGTCTAATATTAGTAGATGATAAATGAGCTGGCAAATTGAAAGTTATTGCTAGAGAAATATGCCTGATACAAAGTGGGTGATGTCAAAGTAAACCCTGCCTTTCACATTCGTGCTGCCAATTCTAGAAATAAAATAATTACACTCTGCCTGAAATCGTGATGCTCAGGGAAAGCAAATGAGGGCTTCTCACAGTCACTCTGCACCCACCCTCTATTAAGCCAGGTTGGCATCCAGGCACCTGCTTCCTGGTGGCAGTTATGGAGCTGTGCATTACACACGGGGAAGGCCAGGCTTGAAAAGAATCTGCCTTTACTTCACAGCCGACGGTTGCTTTGGAAACTATGCGTCTTTGTTGTCAGGAATGTGCTCATAATCACGGCATCCCTATCCAGGTAATCCGCCCAGCCTAAAGGACAGCCAATTTTCCCAGCTCACTGATATCAGTTCAGAATGCAGTGATGTGCACTGTGCCATGGGCACACCCTCTCACAGAGGTACATGGGGAGAGGGAGAGGCATACACAGAGGTGTACACAGAGACAATGAGACACAGAAAGAGAGACACACACTCAGGGAGGGCAGCAGATAAAGACACACAGAGATACACACTCAGAGACACATAGAGACACACAGAGGCACACACTCAGAGAGACATACAGAGGCACACACTCAGAGAGACACACAGAAGTACACATTCAGAGGGACACACAGAGACACACACTCAGAGAGACACACAGAAGTACACACTCAGAGAGACACACTCAGAGACACATAGAGACACACAGAGAGACACACACACAGGCACACACAGGCACACACTCCTCAGAGAGGGCAGCAAAGAAAAACACACAGAGGCACACACTCAGAGAGACACAGACACATAGAGGTACAGACTCAGAGACCCACACACAGACATACAGAAGCACACACCCACAGAAACACAAAGAGACAGACACACACACAAGGAGGCATACCCTCAGAGAAAGACAAACACACACAGAATCATGTACAGAAAATCACACACAAAAACACGGAGAGAGGAACAGGCATGCACATACACAACACCATAGGCACACTCACACATTAAAACATATACAGGCACACACAATAGACACAGGAGTCACTCAAATACCCCAGATACACACAGGAAGACATACACAGGCACACCCACACAGAAACACACACACAGTGATACATGGAGCAGAGACAAACAAAAATGGGCAAACACAGGAATGCACATGAAGATATACACAAGCACACAAACATAGAGGGTGACACAGGCAAACATATACAGACACATAGGCATACATACAGAAGCTCAACATAGGCACACACAGACATGGAGAAAGACATAAACATACAATACAAACACACAGGCACACACAGAGGTGTATACATAGATGCTCACACAAGATGGGCACACATACACATATATACCAACTATGGCTCAGGCAACCATCTTGCCGTTAGTGGCTACATTGGCAGTTAAGTTTGTCTGGAGGAACTGGGAACTTGCATAAAGCAAACTTACTTCTCAGTAAAAGGGGTGAACTGTCCAAGTAAGTCAAGTACAAATGGTCCTTAGGGATGTTCCCCCTAGAATTTCAGGGTGTTCTGTTGGGAAGAGTCAGGAACAGTGAAAGAGGGAGGCACAGAAGCCAAGTTAGGGGCCACTGGATTCTACCTTCTGCAGTCAAAGAGACCACTCATAAAAGAAACAAAACAAGCTGCCCAAAGACACCCCAGTGATCACAGCCATCCAATGTCCTAGAAGGAGGTCCCTGGATCAAGAGAGTCAGCCAGACTCCTGTGCAGCCAGGATACAGGAGCCCCAAGTCCCATTTATCCCTGGGCTCAAGGGTCACCTCTCTCAGAGAGGGAGTCACTTGGCTCTCCCTGGGACTCAGAACTCCTCAATCTATAGTCCTGGTCATGTATAGCTCATTCCTAAGATCTCAGCATGATGTGTTAGTGCCCTGTGGCTGAGGCCAAGTGTGCCCTGCACTCTCTACACTCCATGAATTCACACATCAACCTCATAAATAGGTACATGATAATCCCTGTGTAGCAGGTGAGGAAATCAAGGCAGAGAGCACCATAGAGACTGTGCCCCCTGAGCCCCTGGACCCCACCCTAAGACATGTGAGCCCACTGTGCAGCTCCATTGGCAGCCGCAAGTGAGAGGGCATCACTGGAGCCATGGGCAGTCATAAGAAAAAACAGGGGGACCCTGTCATTCACCCAAGGTCCCCACAATGATGCTTCTTTGCACAGCTATATAAGCTGGGTGCAGCACTGATGACCTTTTGACCCTGCCCCTCCCCCCAACTCTCAAGTGCTAAGATTACAAGCATGCAGTAACATATCCAATTTTGTGAGATGCTGGAGGTAGAACACAGGCTAGGAAGGCACTCTATTGGTTGACCTACAGTCCCAGCCCACTGTCTGTCTTATCATGTAATGCACCCACCATCACGGCCAGGAAATGAAGCACTCACCCTACGAGCCCCCAGATTGACCTCTTGCTCCATTAACATGTCTTGTTCTAGTTTCGTTTGATTTGGCTTTAAGACAGGATCTCTCTACAGAGCCTTGGCTGTAAACTATGTAAACCTCCCTGGCCTCCAAATCCCAGAGATCTGCCTGCCTCTGGCTTCTGAGTGCTGGGATTAAAGATGTGCGCCACCACGCTCAGAACATTAACACATCTTAATCATACATATTAAGGTGACTCTTCATGCTATTTCACATGAATCCAGACCACCACACTGATCAAATCCAACATTCTTTTCACACTCCCCACGCACACCCTTTCCAGTGTGTGATGGAGATTTGATTTTCAGGTCATCATTTATAGCTTTCATAGATAAGAAAATATGTCATGCTTGTCTCTCTGTGTCTAGCTTTTCTCACTTAACACAATATCCTCCATTCCTGTCCATTTTGCTGCAAACGACAGCATTTCACTCTTCTTTGCAGCTAAATAGTACTCCACTGCGTGTGGTCTGGCTGACCTCCTATTGCTGCACACACTCCTCAGCCTCCCTCTTCTCTCCCTTCATGCCCTCCTTTGCCTCACCACACCCTATATTTAGCCACCACTCACCTAGCCTGTCTATGTCTGTTCCTCCTGAAATCTTGTCAGCTGAAAATGTTGTGCAGGGGACTGCTCTTTTCACAGGGGGAAACCCATCCAGGTGATTGTGCCTGTCCCATGCTGTGCGTATACCCACTGGAACACATCTGGACTGACTGAGTCACTCCTCCAAAGCACAGCTGCTATGATCACTCGTACACCGGCCTTTGAGGGATAGTTAGCCTCCACTTCTTTGGGAAGATCCTAAGTGTGTGGAGATGGAACATATCTTACTCATGCCATTTTACAAGGAGCTGCAAAACTTTTCCCAAGAGGCTGCCTGCTACATTCCTCTCAGCGGTGCCAGATGGGCTTGCTTCTCTCTGGCCTCCTCAGTGTGTAGGATTGTCACTCCTACATCCCAGTGGCTCTTGTAGGAGTGGGGTGAGATCCTGGTATGGTTTCCTTTGCACTCTCTCAGTGGCTAGCCAGGGGAGTTATCTGCATTCTCACTTGAGCTTCCTCGGTCTTCTAGTGGGACTGTTGTAGAAGGTTCCAGACTGTTTGCGGTGCAGTTAGCAAGCACGTCCTCACCATATGTAACTTGCTAAGAAACAAACTTGGCATCCTTGCCATACATTTTCAGGGTAAATTTTCCATTTTGAATGGGTCCAGTACATCAATTTCTCCTCCCGTGGTGTCTTGGTTAGGGTTCCTATTGCTGTGACAAAACACCATGACCAAAAAGCAAGCTGGGGAGGAAAGTGTTTATTTGACTTACATTTCCATATTGCTATTCATCATCAAAGGAAGTCAGGACAGGAACTCAAACAAGGCAGGAACCTAAAGGCAGGAGCTGATGCAGAGGCCATGAAGGGGTGTTGCTTACTAGCTTGTTTCTCCTGGTTTGCTCAGTCTGCTTTCCTACAGAACTCAGGACCACCAGTCCAGGGATAGACCACCCATAATGGGTTTGGCCCTCTCCCTTCAATCAATAATAAAGAAAATGCCTTACAGCCAGATCTTATGGCGGCTTCTTCTCAAAGGAGTTTTCCTCCTTTCAGGTAGCTCTGGCTTGTACGTCAAGCCAATGTAAGACTAGCCAGCACATGTGGATTCTGTCCTCTGCGCCAAGTCTAGAAGCTCTGCCTCCCTCCACGTTGTAGAAAGTTTCAGTTGTTTCATATCTCCCTTTGAAGCCTGGGATCCACTTTGAGTTCCCTTTTGTATAAGCATGAGATGTAGGTCAAGGTTTGTCTTTTGCCCGTGGATGTCCAGTTGCTCCGGGCCTGCTTGTAGAAAAGGAACCTTCCTCTGTTGAGCTGCTTTTACAGCTGCATCAGACATCAGGACAGATTCCCATGGGCCCACCATGGTTTCTCAGTTCTGTCCCACTGACCTGCGTGTCTGCTCCTCACCCAAGCACCCTGCCTGGATACCACAGCTGCAGAAGTTGAGAAGTTGGTAACAGTGATTTCTTCCACCTTATCCTTTCTCAAAACAATCTAGCTACTCTCCGGCCTGAGCTTTTCCATATAAATTTTAGGTTAAGCTTGTTTATGCTTAAAGAATGCTGTATTAACCCTCCAGCCACCTCAGGAAACTGGCATCTGACTGGGTGAACTCAACTCATGAGCATGATGTTTCTCCATTCTCTTGTCTTCTGTGGTTTGCTTTCTAGCGATACATTATCGTTGATTATTCTTTCCCTAGCATGCAATCAAGACCTTGACCTTAGTCCTACATGACTAAGATTTTACAGCCTTGGCTCCACATCTTTCCAAGCATACTTCCCGCACTTGAGAACCCCAACTCTACCTGTGCCTCTTCACTTGACCTCTCAGTTCCAGTACATAGGTGCTATGCACACTCCCTTTTCGGTGCCTGGCTAACTCCCTGTGACAGGTCCTCAGGATACATTCATGTTGTAAGTGACAGGATCTCCATTTCTATTCTGCATCTCTACCACTGTGAAGCATGTCATGCTGAGCACAGGAGTGTAGGGATCTACTCCAAGCTCTTAGAATCCCAAGGAAAAGTTGTTGGGTCACATGGTTTCAGCTCAGTCTTTTAAGGAATCCCCATGCCATTTTCCCACAATGACTGTTCTATTGTCCATGCCTACCCTCAGTGTCCAGGGGTCCCCGTGCCTCTACATCCTCTCCAGCCTCCCCTGCCATCTGCTTGATAATAGACACTCTAGCAGTTAGAGGGTGATACTTCTAATGTGGACTTGAATCTGCATTTCCTTGATGATTGCTGGTTCAAAACGTTTTGCTATACAACACTGAGACAGTCATGTCTACTTTTTGAGAAGTGTCTACCTTTGCCCATTTCTCCACTGAGGTGTTCTCTCCCCCATGGAGTTGAGCTCTTTGGGTACCCCAAATATTAATTCCATTTCAGACGTATGTTTTGCTGATGTTTCCTCCCCTATGCTGGTTCTCTTTCTACTCTCATGAGGAACTGAATGAATGGGTTTGGACAAGCTACAGCTTTTAAGTGATGTACAATCCCACTTGTCTATAGTCATGCCATCGCATTCTAAAAAAAGCCAACCATCCAGACCAAGGTTATGTATCTCCCATGCTGTTTTCTTCTAGCAGTTCACAGTTCAGCCTTCCATTGAAGACCTCAGTCTGCTAGCCCTATCCTACACAGATTATCGTGAATGCGTAAAACGCCTACTATGTTCAGGAGAGTGTGTCAGAGGGGTGAAAGAGAAAATGTCACACAGTACAGATATGTGTGCTTACATAACTCTCAAAATCATCCCACCATATGATAGATGGTTAATTCTCATTGTCAATTTGACAGCTTCAGGGAAGCAAACCTTTGAGCATACCTATGGGGGGGGCGGGTCTCTAGATTAGCCCAACTGAGGTAGAAAGATCCACCCTAGTGTGAATGGTACCATTCCATGGGCTGCAATATCAAATTGAATAAATATGAGGAAGGAAGTTGAGTCCCAGCATTTCTCTGTCTCTGTGTCTTGACAATGGATGCGAGGTGACCAGCTGCCTCCAGCTCCTGTTGTGTCTTGTCTCCACAAGGACTACAGTCCTGAGCCAAAGTCAAAAAAAAGTCCTCCCTCCTTAAGTCGCTTTGTCAGGTATTTTGCCACAGCGACAGGGAAAGAGACTAATGCCCAGAACTCGTGTAAGGTGGGGCTAACAGCAAGATGAGACATTTCAGGGTGTCTGGGACTAGCAGGGCCTTCCTTGACTCTTAGAGGGACTTCTCCTTTGGGAGTTAAGCTGCTGGACTCTCACAATCACACAAAACTCCCCCAGAGTAGGTGGCCTCTAACTCCTTGTCTTGAGAATTTGAAGAATGAATGGACCACAGAAGGTGGATTTTAGAAATAAGTATTTCATTATAGATAGATTAAAAGAAAGGCGTGAAAGGGGGAAGGAGGGGAGGATAAAAGGGAGGAGGGGAGGAAGGAATGAAGAAAGAAAAGCAGGCTAAATATCAAGAGGAATCCCCAGCAATGGGATACCTTTGGGAGTCACTGCCTTGGAGGTAACCAGATTGGTCTGGATGAAGGCGTGGAATGGGGGGGTGGACTGGTCAACACAGCTCCCACCCACAAGGTGCTCGGGTGTCTGTCCATTCAGTAATATCCACATGCATGGATCCCAGGAAAAGGGTGCTCATATAGGGGAAAGGGCATAAGGAAATACCGGACCCCCATTCTGGCATCCTAGCCTCAGACCATGGCGAAACAACAGACATTTTAAGCTTATTCTCTGGTATCTCTGATCTCTTGTGAGGACAAAACAATGAGGCCAAGTAGACCCAGAGGGCATAAAATAGTTCACTTTCAGATCCTCTTACCCTAAACTGCATTAGCCAACTTCTATCTCCTGTCCTCATCAAGTGACACTCTAAGACTGCCCTCCCTCTCTCTCTCTCTCTCTCTCTCTCTCTCTCTCTCTCTCACACACACACACACACACACACACACACGCTTTCACAACATGTCCACACTGTTACTCTGTGTGTGCAACACAAACCCTCCAAACCTCAGAACGCGCTTACTCGGCACCTCTGAACACCCTGCTCTTGCCAGCCGTACGCTGCGGGAAGCCTTGCAACAGGGTCGGCATTTCAGCGTGTCTGTAGGCACGGGATCTGCAGGTTCATTAGCGGCAGCCATCTCCGTCACTGTGGGCTTCACTGCAGTCTGACGTGACAAATCACAGTTATTACAGCTACTATGGATTGTCAGCGATTAGCAAAGGAACCAGTATATTACCCTAATTTAATTATCCCACCATCTGATGCTTAGAATGATCACTAGCAGTACTTATTTCTAAAATGAAATGTGCTAGTCTCTAATTGTTCACAGTTCGAAAGAAACAGCCAGAGAACACTCTCAACCATTAAGGAAATGATATTTTAAATGATGAACATACTGTATATGTTTGTACTTTAAGGAAACAGACTCTGGTAATGTTTGGGGAAATTAGTGAAAATTTACTGATTCCCAGAAGAAAAATACTTGTGTCTAACAGTGCCAGGCAGAATCTGTGGGCACAGTTTACACAGGGACTGCATATGGCACAGCTCAAAACAGTGAGATGAGGTGAACCAGGCTTACCGGGATCAAAGCCTACCCCCACCAGGGACCCCAGAACCAGGGAGTCCACAGCCTGCCCAGGCCTTTTTCTCTGATTCCGCCATCACAGCCTGTGCTGTGGGTCTAAAGCAAAGAACCCCATAAATTTAAGGCAGGCTTGACACTGCACAGACACTCCCCAAAAGTGCCACCTCTCCAAAGTCAACCCTCCACAGGACACCAAAGAGCCTCAAGAGTCTATTGACACTGTGCAAGGCAGGAGTTTCCAGCTGGCCTGTGGAAGAGTCAGATCCCAACCTGTGAGCAGCCCAACCTGACCCTTGCTGGGACATGGTGCCCAGTGAGGTGTGGGAAGAATGTTAACACAGCACACAGGCTAAGAGCATGACTCGATGATAGAGCTCTTGCCCAGCACGTCTGAAGTCCAGGGCTCCATCTCAACTCAAGGAAAACAAAATGGCCCCATGTACATATTTGTGGCATGGATAGCCCCGGATGGAGTCTCACTGGCATTGACCTGGGCCAGCTACCCACCCAGCAGGCACTGTGGAATGGAGGACCATTCCTAGAGAAAAAACAGGGTCAGCCAGGTATGGTGGAACATCTTTAATCCCATCCCCTAGGAAGCAGAGGCAGGCTGGTCTTTATGAGTTCCATGTCACCTTGATCTGCATAAAGAGTTCCAAGTCAGTTTTACATAGAAAGTCTCTGCCTCAGATGACAACAAAACCCACAGTGCCAATCGAAAACTCCAAGGGCATCACCAGGGCTAACAAGAAAGAGAGACAGCATCCCCTGGGACTAGGCAGGGTGTTTGCTGAACCACATAGCTGGGGTTGCCAATCACCTCAGGCTCGCTCCCCGGCAATAGCCTTGCTCAGTGCTGAAGCCTGGAAGCTCTGGCCTCCAGAGTCAGGGGGCTTGGATTAACCCCAGGAAATGGGTTTTTCTGACTGTCGACAGTCAGGGTAAGATTCCCCAAAGCCGGGTGTGTGATCTCCAAGCTCGCTGTGACCCATGTGACCCAACATGAACCAATGAGGGTTCCAGCTACAGCCCCACAGAAACCTGCTATGAGTACAAGGCAGGGCCCATCCCAGAACTCATAACTGGTTCTTGGAGGTGTCAGTTTCAGCAGCTCTGGCCCCAGGGAAGGAAGAAGCCAACTGCAGGCCCCTTCTCATTGATCCCTGGATCCAGCTCCCACTGGCTGCTTTCTGGGAGCCTCTCTTTATCCAATGATAAACGAGCGTTCCACTCTCCCGTTACTGCACTTCTCACTCCTCCATGCCCTCCCTTTCAGTGGCTGAAATAAATAATCCTGCACCAGAGGCAAACGCATTTGTCTAGATGGTAGATGGTGCTGGTGTCATGGTAGGAAGGGCTGGTGACTGCTCTCTGGAGCAGCAGCCTCCCTCATGCCTAGCCTTCTCCTCCTCCTCCTCCTCAAGTCTCCCTCTGCTCCTGACTGACACCTCTGCCCTCTTTCAGTTTTATTAATGTCGGGGGGAATGGCCAATGGCCTGTGAAGCCTGTGAGAGCTACCTTGGCTGTGTCCTGGGCTATTCTTAGTGTGGTTGTGCGAGCATCCAGAGGTCACCGTAGGCAGAACAAGTTCCTGACATCTGCTGGCTCCCGCCCCTGGACTGGTGGGTAGAGACAACCACCTGCTGGCGGCAGGACATCCTCCTCTCACTATCCACTAAACATTTCCTGGGTCCCTGAGGCATCAGTGTCCTGAGTGAGGAAGAAGCAATAAACCACAGACCCTCATCCTGAGTCCCAGCAGTGCCTACTTCAGCCACCATTGCACATTTCCTTGTCACACATTAGGGACCAAGTCCATTGCACCTGCACCTTGAACAGATCAAAGGAGTCCAGGAGAAGTCTACCTCTCCACCAGGGAGGGAAGGGCAGAAGGACCACTCACTGGGTGAGAAAGGAGTTGCAGGTCCAGCCTCAAGTCCTCCTGGTGCAGTTGCAATGGCATGCCCTTGCCATTGAAGAGGTCTCTGCACCTTGTGTCCTGGCAGTGGCTGGTGTCTGCCATCAGGGCCCAGCTCAGGCTGGGAGTGGCCGAAGTCAGTCACCTAGAGACCAGGATAGTGGACACTGGCAGTGTTGAGCCTCTGGGGAGATTTCCGGAGGCTCCGCTGATGATTTCAGGGAGTGGTCAGCAGTGAGGTACAGGAGCTGCTCTTATTTTGAACTTCTCAGAGGATTTGGGTGTCCAGCAGCTTTAGAAAACCAGTGTCTGAAGATGAACATGACAGCCCTTTAAAGGGAGGACAATCGCTACTTCAGGCCTCTCAGGCCCCAGCAGCCACTATAGCTGGGGCTCATTTACCAGCCACCAGGAACACAGCTCTGGCCACAGGGCAAAGGACAAGCACAAATGTGTGTCAATAAAGCTTTATTTATGGAAACAGGTGATGGGCTGAGAGAGTCCCCCTTAGTCTGCAGACTCCTAGCCAAGATCTATGGAGGGTTTTAAAGTATAAACTGCAGGTATCAGAGGGGCAGCCTCTTGGAGCCAGGACTGACAGAAAATATTATTATCCTGTTTAATTTATTCAATAGATGCACATGCCTCTGAAATTTTGCTTTTATTTTATTTTAAAATGAGCATGTTAATAAATTAAATACTAGCTGGGAGGTGGTAGCACATGCCTTTAAATCCAGTACTCACAAGACAGAGACAGGCAGATCTCTGAGTTTGAGGCTAACTTCAACTATAGAGCAAGTTCCAGGACAGCCAGGGCTATACACAGAAACCCTGTCTTGAAAAAGCAAAATAAAATATAATATAATATAATTAATTAATTAAACACAAATTATTAAACAACAATATCCAAATTAAAGGTGGCACACACCTTTAATTCCAGCACTCAGGAGGCAGAGGCAGGGAGATATCTGTGAGTTTGAGGCCAGCCTGGTCTACAGAGAGAGTTCCAGGACAGCCAGGAATACATAGTAAGACTCTGTTTCAAAAATGTGTGTGTGTGTGTGCGCGCACGCAAGCGCATGTTTGACATAGCAAAGATGTTCTGCTGATGCTAAGTCACCCGAAGTGACTAAGCTCCATCACAGTCCCCTCTTCCGCAAACCACTACGCCCCAGGAGAACTTGACTGGACCAGCACAACATGACAGACATGTCAAGTATATTCCAGATTGTAAAAGCAGCCTCATGGGCTTATGAAGAAGCCTAGGCTCAACATGCACCAAGTTCACCTGGAAGGTGGCTCCTCAGGAACCAGAATGAGGGTGCACGTGTGTGTACACATATGGGGTGTGTGTACATATGTGTGTGTGTGTTGTGAGCTTGTGTATTATTGTGGGCATCTGTGTGTTAGTGTGTGTGTGTGTGTATATATATATATTCTTTGTACAATATATATGCATACACATAAGCTTTCACACATGCATTACAAAGAAGTGCACATGCATGCACACAGGTGCACACACACAGACACACACACACACACCACTATCCCCTCCATTTCAGGAAGTTGGGACACCAGGACGTTGTGGGACTTCCCCAAGGACCACAGCCCCTGGGTGAAGTGAAAACTGGGAGGGTGCATGGAGTCACACCCGACAGAACACATGTCTCTAAAACAGGGAACACGTGTCACTCCCTCCATAAGAGAGCTGAGCTTGCTTGCAGATGGGGACAGAGAATCACTAGGCACTGGAATATAAAATTCCATTTAATTTGTTCAAATACTGAACTGTGTGCAGGGAACCCTCCCCATCTCCCAGCAGAGAGGTTCCAAGACGCATAGCTCCAGAGACAAAACAGCTCTCCAAACAAAATGCAAAAGGCCCTTGGGGACTCCAGGGACATTTGAGATGCATGGTTTTCCCCTTAGCAATTGCTCACTAGCATGGTCAGTGAGTGCTTCAGGTCCCAGGCACTCTCTGACAGGGCTAGAGGCACCAGCTGCACACAGTGGCCAGGAAGCACCTCCACAGACACAGAGATACAGCAGCTCCTGTGAGCCCCCATGCCTGAGTGATGCAAAGGTTGTCCTCTGGTAGAGACCAGGGAGCAGCAGCCTTGAGAGACAGGATAACAGGACTGCTCAGAGAAGGCAGTCCTGCTCGTTCACTCACGCTGGCACGCCCTAAAATGGGAGCCCTCATAAATAAAAGAGCAGGCACTAAGTCTCGGGGCTGTTTTTATTATTGGCTTAATTTCTCTTCCCTGATATAGCTCTCAATATTTTATGACTTGCCGCCTAGCAATTCAGTTATGACAACTACCCTGGCTTGCTGTACCCCTGACAGAAACACTGGATCGCAAGGAAAACAGCCCCTAGCTCCACCACTGTGGTCCATAGGCAGCCCCTGCTGGGCATGGGACTGAGGCCAATGGACAGATCATTGTGAGAGAGCTCAGAGTACAGCAAACGGTGGGTACCACTTCTACACCACCAGAGACCCTGGTCCTCTGGAGAAGGGAGGCCTGAGAACAGAGTTGCAGGTCCCAGCCTGAAAGAGGCTTAGACCCTGCCCACCGCCCTGTCTGCCTGGACCTCTTTAACAGTGCGGCAGTTAAATCCTGGACAAAAGTACCTGACGTTCCTATCACTGCTAGGAATGGACACATGAAATGTCCTAGTGGTTCAGACACTAGCAACTGCCTGGAAGATGCTCAGGTTAGCAGGATTTCTCCGTGTGGTAACAGTACACTGAGAAAATAGGAGAAAAACCTGAGCCCACTCATAAAAGAATCTGTACAATTGTTGAAAATGTGACCACTTAAATAAATCAATAGTTTCTCTGTATAGTAGTGATAATCGCTGAGGAAAAAAAAAAAAACAAAAAACCCTAATACCTTTCACAACCGCAACAGAAGTTACACTTTCTGCTAGGGTCACTCCTGTTCAACTCAGGGATGGATTTGTAGAACAAAGGATGCCAAGAGACAGGTGGGACGATGCCCCAACAATATCCATCCTGATCCCCCATAGTCTGTGGACATGTCCCCTTAGGTCAGCGTTTCTCAACCTGTGTGTTGAGACCCCTTAGGGGATCGAACATCAGATATCCTGCATCTCAAATATTTACACTATGATTCATAACAAATTATAGTATGAAGTAGCAACGAAAACAATTTCATGGTTGGAAGTCACCACACGAGGAACTGGATCAAAGGGTCACAGCATCTTCCTGGCTGAGAACCACTGGCTTAGACAGTGAAGAGGCCTTTGTCAGGTCTTGAGATGAGACATCAAACTGAGAGGCATGGAGAGACACAGTATCCTTACAAGGGTCCTTGTAAGAAGACAAATGATACTGGGGGAGTAAGGAGTTTTGAGCTCAGTAGAGGCTGTCTCTCTTGCCACAGATGGCCTTTAACTCAGGAGTTGGGGAGACAAAAAAATCAGGGTCACACAGACTTACATTGAATCGGTGACTTCCATGTTCTTGTCTTCTGAACTGGAATAACGAAACTCACAGATGTGGGAAGGATGAGCCTAGGAAAGAATTTTGATACTGTTCACTAGTGGGAAGACAGGGCTCCCGTAAATCAGATATAGGTACCCAGAGATGGGACGTCATTGAGTTGCTAGTCCGGAGGCCTTCAATGGTCTTATAGCAGAAACTGTTAAGTCCGGTGGATCCACCCACAAAGCATCTTGGTGCCTCCCCTAAGTTCCCATCATATCTTTGTGACACTGGTACTCAACTCAGGGAAGAGAAATAAAGAGAAAGCTGACCTCCCCCTGACATCCCTTGACTCTGGCAAAGGCAAGCCAGAACACTCCTGTTTCTGTCCAAGTACAAGAACTTTTCCAGGTCCCCCTTAAACGGCCTGACTGGTTTCTGTCTTTGATTTCATCAGGCACAAGGGGCAGTGGAGGGAGAACTGAGGAGTCTTGCCTGTTAGCCTGTGGTGCTGGGAAGGAAGGAAAGGGGGCTGGATGGAGGGAGAAAGGGAGGGAGGGAGGGAGGGAGGGAGGGAGAGAATAAGAAAGCCTGGAAAGGGAGAGAGGGCGAGTGAACAGAACACTAATGTGTCGAAAAAGTGAAAGAGGGTGACCTATACCTCAGACCTTGAATGTCATGTCCCTGGAAGACTGTGTGTTGAAGGTTTAGTCCCCTGTCCGGGGCACTATTAGGAAGTTATGGGACTTTTAGGAGGTGGGCCTATAGTAGAAGAAAGTTGGGTCATTGGGGGTTTGCCCTCAAAGGGGACATTGCAGTCCCAGTCCCTCCTTTTTGTCTTTGTTTCCCACCCTATAAAGCGCAAAGCCAGCCACCTTCCCCCAGGCTTCCACCACGCTCTGCTGCCTTGCCACGGACTCAAAGCATGAAGACCAGCCTACCAAGAATTGAAGTCTCTTGAACTATGTACCACCATAAACCTTCCCTCCTCTTAATTTAGTCACCTCAGGTGTTGTCATGGTGACAGAAAACTAATAGGATGTCAAGAGGCAGGGTCCAAGGAAAGGAGATTGGTTGATGCTGCGTGGTCAGTTCTGAAGACAGAGGAAAAGGCAGTGAGCCCAGGGATACAGGCCCCTAGAAGTTGGGAAGGACAGGAACCGAGCTCTTTCCAGACCCAACAGGAGAGCATGTTCTGCACCAGCCCTCTGGCTCCTGAGCTGTAGGTAAGAAATGTGCATCATTGTGAAACAATAAACTTCATTCCTGTTGCCTTGATACAGCAGGAATACTTGGTCCTAAAGAAGGTCGACTCTATGGGAGGTGAGCTTGGTTTCTATTTAAGATGACAATGGGATTATAAAATCACCTCGATTAAACGGACGGAAAGGAGGAAGCTGGGAGGAGAAGCCCAGAAGGGCAGCACTCCTACCCACCTTGTGGTCTCCAATGGAATCTGCTGCGGAGGGGCAGAAGCTGTGAAGGACAAAGAAGGGAGGCGGTGGCCACAGTTCCTCCACTCAGTGGGAAGGATATCATTGGGCAATCGCTACCCAGGAGAGGAAAGTGTTTCTCCTGCTAAAGCAGAGCAACTGGGCCCAGTTTCTGTTTGCTCCAAGAACCACGGCCTGAGCTTCCTCCCTAGGGTAGGGATGCCAGGTAATGGTGTGGTGTATCGTCATGGGAAAGCTAGGTAAAGCATCGGGATGGTGATGGGTTCTGGGTCTCCAGGGGGGAATCTGTGCTGGCACAGAAGATCATAAGGCTGAAGGACCCCAGGAAGCAGATGGTAGGTGAGGTGGACTAGGGTTTGAACATTATGGGGATAGCGGTAAGTGACAGGAGGAAGGGAGGGGTCCAAGAGTAACAGATAGGTGAGAACCCAGCAAGGAGCCAGATCTAGTCTTGGCTCAAAGGGTCAGAGAAACCGTGGGTCACCCAGGGCACAATCACTGAGAGAGAGGAAAGGGTCTGCACTGCCCTCTGACCTAAGGTCTCTCCAGCCCAGGGCCATTGAGGCTTTCTAAGAGGAAGACCCTCTGTCCCTCAAGTCTTCAAGCAGAAATAAAGAAGCTTAATTACTTCTTAAAAATTCATTTGATGCTTTTATATTTAAATATTAACCAGGAAGGAAGCCAGTCATTGAGATTAAAATGAAGCCATACACCTACAGGAAATGTCAGGAGAAGAGGCAAGGGGAAGGTCACCTTGGTTGAGAGGTCCCTTCCTTCTCACTAGCAGGCTGTTCTCCCCTGGTTCTCAGGGCTTAGAGATTTTCTATCAAAGATATATTTGAAAAGATGCCAATTCTAGAGTATATTTAAATCATCAAGGGCCAAGGCCAGGAAGAACAAAGTTCCCATTGGGCCACAGCACCCTCAGCTGTGTCCTGGTGCCACAGAGCAGAGGCCAGTGAAGGAGGGGAGAGTCATCTCTACAAACATGACCAGAGCTTGTACTGTGGCCGGAGATTAAAGATAGGAGACAAGGATATCAAGATTAAGATGCAGGCACAGTCATTTGGCCAAGGACTGGAAACCCTTCACCTCCTGGACTGTGTTAACCAACAGAGCATGCCCAAGAAAAGCCTGGGTGCTATGTACAGGAACCATCATCTTCACCAGGTGAAGCCAGGTGGTGGTGGTGGTGCATGCCTTTAATTCCAGCACTCAGGGGGTAAAGGCAGGCGAATCTCTGTGAGTTTGAGGCCAGCCTGGTCTACAAAGCAAATTCCAGGACAGCCTGTCTCGAAAAAAAAAATGGCAGGTGGGATTGCATGCACCTGTAATCTCAGTGCTGGGGAGATAGAAGCAGAAGGAGTCTGGAACCCACTGGCCAGCCAACCTAGTCTACTTGACAAGTCCCAAACCAGTGAGAGACCCTGCCTCAAAATAAATAAATAAGTGGAGGGCTCCTGAGGACTGTGTCTAGCCTCCACATGCACATGCATACATATGTGCACACACACAGGTATACCTGCACACATACACTTGCACACACACACACGAACATATATACAAAATAATGTACAGTTAAGTGATTTTTTTTTCAGTGTATTCACAGAGTTGTGAATCCATCAGAGCTGACTAATTTTATAGTATAAATGTCATACCCAAAAGAAGTTTGAACCCTGGAGCTAGAGAGATGGCTCAGTGGTTAAGAGCACTGGCTGCTCTCCCAGAGGACCCAGGTTCAATTCCCAGCACCCACATGGCAGCTTATCACAGTCTGTAACTCCAGATTCAGGGAATCTGACACCTTCATACAAAATGCACACAAAATAAAAAATAAAGTTAAATAATTTTTTAAAAAAAAAAAAAAGTCTGAAGCCTTCACCAGGCACCCCCACCCATTCTCCTTGGCCCTGGTAAGCTCTAATCTGCTATTGTCAGTCTGGACAACTTGTTGACAATATTGAATCCTCTCACCCTGACCTGGGCTGATGACTCAGACCTCTACTAATGAGCAAGGCATGTACTCCAGACTTCCACAGAGGCCCCTTGTCAGGTGGGCTGCCTCCACTTACCTGTGCAAGGTGGTCTCATTAAGAAGGCATTCATCCAATGCCTTTTCTGCATCTTTTGAGATCACCATGTGATTTGTTCTTTATTTTACCTTTTTTTTTTTTTTAGGTAATGTCATGTATCCCCAAGATGGCCTCAAACTCTATGAGTTGAAGATAACCATGAATTCACGACTCTCCTGCTTCCACCTCCCAAGGACTGGATGACAGATGCTATGACTTAGCCGTGACACTCATGAACTTGAAATAGTGATGGTTGTCTACATCTGCACAAGACTGAACCAATCAACATTCAGTTAGAGAGGGAGCAGGGCTTGTGGGGCCCTGTCCAGGAGAGAAAAATGGCAGCCTGAAGCTGCTGGGGGATGGGACATCGTTGTCTTCAGTGATGTCGCTGCTGATGAGTTATTCAATGCTCCGGCAGGTAGCTCTACACTCACACCCATGGAAGTGACCCTAGTCAAACCCAGTGGTTCACAAAGGAAGCAGAAGAGACTGCAGAGTAGCAGGGGTGTGAGGAAAAGAAAAGATGGCAGAGGGATGAGTATGAGCAGACTGTATTGAACAGGTGAGCAAAATTGTCAAAGAATAAATGAATTTTTAAAAATGTAGTACTGGGGACTGAGGAGCTAGTTCAGTCAGTAAAATGCCTACCATACAAACACAAGGACCTAAATTCAATCCCCAATCATCCGAGTAAAACAATATCAGGTGGTAGTGTGCTGGAGAGGGGGAGAGAGTAGATTCCTAAGGTTCTCCAGCCAGCCAACAGGACCTAACCAGGAAGCCCAGGTCCCAGTAAGAGACCCTATCTCAAACAAAAGATGTACAGTTCTTGAGAAACAACACCCAAGGTTGACCTTCAGAAGCCTCCACACACGCATGTGCACCTGCAGAGATACACACACACACACACACACACACACACACACACATCTGCCACCTACACAAACACATCTGTGGACAACAACAACAACAAATGAGCATTGATTTTCCCAGACACCATTGTCGAATTATTTATTTCATATTTCCATTGTAAATTCAGGGTGATCTCATCTCAAGACCCTCAAGTCCATTACATTTGCAAAGACTCTTGTAAACAAGGCAGTCTATACAGGTTCCAGACAGATAAAACTCTGGGGAGGACATATGTGCTATATGCCCCCAAACCAGCAACACGCCAGCCTCACAATATGGGTACCATTGGGAAGCAAGCTCCTGGACTGACAGCCATTTCTCTTGGCTCCATCCAGCAGGGCCTTGGGAAGCCCAGGAGGAATCCTTGCTCTTGACCAAACCCCTCATCTGCAACTGGACTAGGTGAAGCATCTGGGCATGCAGGCCTTGGCAGGTCCTTCCATCAGCAGGATCACATTCGATCACACGTTAGGATGAAGTTTCTTTAAGAATTTTTTCTTCCCTTTCTGACCCCGTGCCACCCATCCGAAAGGTGTAACCAATCAAAGCAGAATGGCCATCAAAGGAAAGAATGGCTGCCAGAAGATGCAGGTCTAACTCAGAGCCCCCATCATGGGAAAACTGTCCCTAACCATGAGTCCAGCCCACAGGTCCTATCTGGGCTCCTACCTGGGGGTTGGTACAAGGCTCTCTATCTATTGTCCCCATTTTCTGGTTCTTCCTTTCTGCTCTTGCATGGGCAGATGATCCTAAGAAATAGCCAGAATTTGCCTCTTTCTTATTCTGGATATTTCCATTCTAGCTTCCATAGAAACTGCTATGTGAATGTGGCCAAGGACGAAAGGAAAATCCTTTAAAATAATGATGATTGAAAAAACTTTGACATGCCTGTGCTTCTAGCTACCTGGTAGTTTCCATGGAAATCCAAGCCAACAACAGAGTCAAATGGACCCAAGTGCTGGATTTCCCAGCAGCCAGAACTGGATGAAATGGCCTCCACAATGGCTCAGTAGATTCCTCTGCCTCCCACCAGCACAGCATGGCCCCACTTCTTCTTGGTAACATCTTCCCAAATTGCAGAGAAAAGACATGAGATGAGGAACTCCTGGAGAGGGGAAAAATGGCGGTAGGCCCACAGCTGATTCCTACTGCTGAAATCAGACCCCAGCCACATTCTCTTCTACCCTGAACTTACAGTGGGATCCTGGGGGAACCAAAGCACTCTATGCTTATAGACGTAGCTCCTTTGTGGGTTATGGGGTTCATACTAGTGTTATCGCGACTGCACCTACCAGCCTTCTTTTCTGGAAGCTACTGTTGGTGAGCCCCATCTAGGGGTCAGGAAAGCCAGGCTGGTCTTGCCTAGGCAGCAGGTTCAGAAACTGAAGAAGGGTCCTGAGAGACAGACACACTGCTGCTCAGAATGTGATTCAGAAGCTCGCCCACTGAATAACTATAGAGTCTGTATCTGCTCAGCTGAGTAAAGTTTCAGGAACCAGACTGGGAAGAGTAGACACAGCACTGCTCTGTAGCTGCACCACCCAGTGAACCCTGGGGCTTTGCAGCTCTGCTTTCTGTCCCAGATTAGTGAGCTCAGTAGTAGTCCCCAAGTATCCATCAAAAAGACTACATGTCATCTAGCCACAGACTTCTGACTTAGCAACCTGAGGACAGCCTGGTCCAAAGGTCCTCTGGACTCTTCTATTTTCCTTTGGACAATGTCCACAGTCCTTAAAGTAGTTAATTCACACAAACCAAATGTACATGCCTCTGGCTTTCTGTTTCCCATCACAGTCATGCATATGCTAAATGCTAAAAGCTAGAAGCAACAGCACTGTGACAAGTCTCACTGTCATGCATGGAGTACAGGTCAGCAATGACCTTGCAGGTACCACCTCACAGAACAGACCTCACACAAAAGCCACAGCCTTCTAGTGAACCCCCAGCTGCACAGTGGGGCGGGCATATCCCACTGCATAGATAGCCAGACTGCAACACCAGAGACCGGGGAGACTCCATGTTGTGTAAAGCCCTGAAATGACTTGAAGAGAAATGTCTGCTCCTGCACCAGTCTCAGGCATTTGAACACATAGTCCCTAGTGATGGCACTGTTTCGGGAGGTTTAAGTTTGCTGGAGAAAGCATGCCAAGTTTGACTCCGTGAGTAAAAATGCTTTGTCTACTTCCAGTTTGATCCCTCTGCTTCGTGTGTGCAGTTCAAGACGTGAGCACTCAGCTTCTTTCTCCTACTGCTGTGCGTGCCTATTGCCACGCTATCCACACCATTATAGACTCTAACCCTCTAGAACCTCAAGCCAAAATAAAGGGTCTCTTCTATGAGTTGCTTGGTCATGGTGTTTTTAACACAGTAACAGAAAAGTAATTGATACAGACCCCATCCAAATACAGAGAAGGGGTCAACCTGGGATTTCCAGTCTCTCTTTAAAACATAAAGTAAAATCTGTGCATAGCCTCATCCCAGGCACTGCACCTGAGTCTTTCAGGGCACCCCATCCTCAGGCAGATGGAGGATAGAATGCAGCAATGCTGCCTGTAGGTGCTTGACATTCTCTTGATTCAAAACCCAGATGGCGGAGAGCCTATTAAAATTGGTGAGAATTACACTTAATGAACTCATACTCTGCTCTATGCCGTGCATTGTCGCCAATATCATTTCAGCTCCTAAGGGTCAGAAAAGAGGAAAGAACTTACTCCTTCCAAGGCATGAAATATGAATGCAAACTTAGAAGGAACTACGAAGATGGCCTTTAAGGACAGAAAACCAATGAGCTACAATGTTTATGAATCACTGGAGCAAGCCGGTGCCTCGTCAGCCTGTGTGGAATTGCTGGCAACTGTGCCAGGACAGTGCATTCTGCATCTGCTGGCTTGGCACTTGTCTCTCAACAGCACACCTTGCATTGGTGCTGAGCTAGAAGGGGCTTACAGAGGGTCGGGGACCTTCAGGACACAGAGCAGCTGTAGGGTGGATGGTCAGGGCCTGAGCTGCACTATGTGATTACTGTGTCGTGTTGTGATCAACAAAGGTAGGGTGCCTAGGTGGTTTAAAGGGGACCCAAACTCATAGAAGACCCCCCAGAAGAAGTTACAATAAGGCTGACACCCTAAAGATCGGAGTGCTTATCCTAAAAAGATCTGGCTCTTACAAGCAGAGCACAGGCCAGATGAAATGCAACACAAGGCACACTGTGGGGTTGGCAGACTGAGCATAAGGCGGCCCTAGTTCATCTGCTGGCCCAGATCACAGTAGGAGACTGGGGTAGAAGGTAGGCACAGCAAGATTCCTGTCTCAGTCACTCTAGAGAGGTAGGAAGGACACGTAGTCAGGGTGTGATGCTCTGCAGAAGCCAGGGGCAGACCCATGGTGATGTTTAAATCTGCCACTCTGAGATGCAGCTGAAGAGGGTCCACAGATTTTGCCCCCTCCCTGCCAGACTCCGGGCCTCACTTCCTAACAGAGTTGATCAGCTGCTCCCATTAGCCTGGATTATTCCCCAGGTTAGCAGTGATCATTCACTACAGCATCATGGTAGGTACCTACCGAGATCATTAGAGTTAGAGGCTTCTCCCGTCCCCACTCCCACAAGGAGCAATAAGGGAAGAGCAAAGATGGAGAACCACGAAGGGAAAGGAAACGAAGGGAAGGGGTGTTACTCTCATTCCAGGGTCCTTGTATCTGTGTGCCACTGAATGTGGAGCTAGATATCCCTACCCTCCCATTTTCTGACCCTGAGGCCTCTTAACCTCAGAACTCAGACCCGGAGAGAGGGAGGGAGAAGAAAAACTAAAAGATACCAGAGCTGTCTTCATCATCTTGAACAACTTGTCAAGGGCTGGCCCTGCTTTTGCTTTCCTGTGCTACACTAGGAGGGCTCGGCTTTCCTCACCTTTCCATAATTCCTCTGCGCTGACTCCCAAGTGAATCCCTCCATTCTCCGTTCTCTGGGAGGGAAGGAAAGCTCTTAAGGAAGGAAGTCTTCTTAAGACTTCAGATGCCTGTCAGCAGAGGGAGCGGGACTTGGGAGAGAGTTCTCTGCTCTCATGGCTGGGTTGATGTGAGGTTACATTCCCCCCCACACCCTGCTACGCCTCCTCTTCCTGCACCCAACCTCACCAGAGCACAGGTCACATCCTCTTTAAGATGTCTAGGTCATTTCGAAGAACCTCAGTGCAGCAATGTTTTGATTCTACTTGTGTAAAATGGCCCATGCTGGGGTCCATCAGAGAGGCCAGCCATGCTCAAAGTCCCCAGAGAGAGCAGGGACCTGGGGCACCAAGGGAGGAGAATGTTACAGGACTGAAGAGGCCCTGTGGTAAGTGGCCACCGGGCTGAACCTAGCCAGGCAGTGGGGCTCCCTCCTGGGATATACAATTCTCCTGAAGGCCAGTGGGGGAAGTGCAGCATCAGAACTTCACCATCCAACCACAAGGGATGCAACCAAGCTGAGCAGCCACTCTGATGTAAACAGATATCTATGGGGGAGGCTTCTGAGGGTGACAGAGCAAGAAGTTCCTCCCCAGATGTCCCTCGACTATCCTGAGCTTTGGAGGCAGACTGCCCACAACCAGGCCTCAGGACTCAGCTGATCCTCCACAACCCCAACACACAGTCATTGCCTCCTAGGAGACTCAGGGTCTTGATCAATGAATACACACCTCAGAATGGAAGTGACCTTGAAGACTGGCAGGAGGTGGGGAGCCTCTTTCAGGCCCTGAAATATTAATGGCAAACCTTCCCATTTTTCTTCAGGGACAGACGGCCGTCCATCTGTTCAGCTTCCTGAGCCTGCCAGAGCAGGAATATCATACTAGGGCTTTCAAAGCTGACCTCTTGGGGTGACCACAGTGCCCACATCTCCTCTCCAGCACCCTGAAGTGCCCAGGACATAATCCCCAGCTGGGACCAAGCTTTCCATCAGAGAGAGAAGTGGAAATGGGCCACCCGGAGCAGGAGGGGCATTCCCCACTCTCACAGACAATGAAGGGGTAGAGGTGAGAAGACGATGAGATAAGTGGTGACCAGGGACATCAGGAAGGCTCCCAGCCCAGGCCTATCCTCATGGTAAAGACCAGTTCACAGCCTTTGTCACCACGGGATGGTAACTGACAGCCAGACCTCTGCTAGGACCCAGTGACCTCCCGGGTTCAGTTCCGTCTCCTGCAGAAGAGGGCTATGAACAGGCACACGCATACTCATGGACTGGCCATTCCTCCATCTTCTCCAGGGCACAAAGGCATGAAGGCAATTGTCCTGGTTGGTTTTTTGACAACCAGGTACAAGCTAGAGTCATTTGAAAAGAGGGGACCCACCTGAGGAAATGCCCCCGCCAGATTAGCCTGTAGGGCAATGTTTTTAATTAATATGGGAGTACCCAGCTCCCTGTGGGAAGTAAGTGGTCCTGTGTTGTATAAGAAAGCAGGCTGATCAAGTCAGGAGCAACCAAGTAACCAATGTTCTTCCACGCCTCTGCTTGAGTGTCTGCCTTGCATTCCCGTACTGACTTCTTTTAATGGTGGACTGTGATGCAGAAGGGTAAGCTTAAAAACACGTGCCAATACATAGCACACACATACCTCTACAAACAAGCATGCATACACCAAACATGCCCACAATGTACAACATAGATATATATGTGTGTGTGTGTATGTATATGATTTGCACACATATATACATACATTAACAAGCACATAACAGACAGATTTACATACTTAAAAATGCATCACATGTATACAGCCATAAATGTAACACATAAATACATATGTGTGTGTCACACATGCACATGAACACTACATGTATCACATATGTATTTACATGTACAATAAGCACAACACATATATGCATACATAATACACACATTATATCACACTAGACGTGCACATAATACAATACTCATATATATCAAACAAATATATATACATATCACATAGAACAAACACACACAAAATACATATATGCATGTGTACACAGCATATCCATAACATACACAACACACATACACAGGAAATGCATGCACACACACATACCATATACACACATACGCATTCTGGACCAAGACATCCCCTAGACTGACCTTCAATTCTGCTGTGCTCCCTGCAGGAGGTAGTTCCCTGATTCTTCTCTGTGTCCTCACCAGGGCTTCAGGCCCCACAACCACACTGTCAAGTTGGGGCTAGTCCTCTCTCTGGGACAGGAACCACACAGCCCACAGGCAGCTACCAGAGCTGGATTTCAATTGCCAGCACTTGGGCACTAAATGGAAAAAGGATATGGAAAGGCAAGGAAGAACATAACTGCTCCTAGGTATGGCAGAAGAGAAAGTTCATTGTAGATAAAAAGGAGAGCATAGGTAGAAGCAGAGACATCTGGAAGAGTTCAGAATGGACATGATGAGTTGAGCTGGTCTATGTGGGAGAGGAGCAGGCGGGAGGAAAGGGGACAGAGGAACCAGATGCAGCAGCCAGAAGGCCAAAGGTATGAAAGGGGCAGCTAACCAAAATGGCTGGATTATGGGAAGAACCTCTAGGGGAAAGGCAGCTCGGCCCCTGGGCTGGAGAGTTCAGGGGAGAGGGCAGGACATGCGAGCCATATTCTGTAACAGGTAAGAACTGAGGGATGCTGGGAAAACCTGGTTGCCAGCTCCAGCTTTGACATTAAATAGGCACCTTAGCTGTTTGTCCCAGCTTGAAACTTAATGGACACCTAAGCCCTCTAGGTATTCAGAGGACACACGGGGAGCATCTGCTCTGAAAGTGTATATATGTAGAAAGGCCTTCCCAGGACCTTACTGGCCACTAGGGGCAAAAAGAAAGCAGATTCTGTCCAGTCTGCACCCCAAAGGCAGAGCGCATGGCTCCGCCGGCTCAGTGGTTTGCCTTTAAAGGCAGTACCCGATATCTATAGCTGCTAAACCAACTCTGCGAAACCGATGGCCTGAACCAGCCAACACAGACGACTGCCTCCCGGTGCTGGAGAGCCAAAGTCTAACACAGGCCTCGCTGGCTGAGATCAAGTTTTGGCAGAGGCATGTTTCCTCTGGAGCTGGCGCCTGCAGGCCCCTCACCTGAGATGACAGCACCCAGTACGTGCCTTCTCCAGCTTGCAGAGGGTCATTGCACCTCTTGGCTCAGGGTCACCTTTCTCTATCTTCAGAGGCAGCAACACAGCCAAGCCCATCCTTGTTCTGATGACAGCTGGCTCTCCTGCCCCATTTTCACACTTAGGAACCCAGGTGATTCTGCAGGTCATCTGGGCAATCCAGGCAAATATCCCCAAGTCGAGGTGAGCTGATCACCAGTCCCTGTGCCCCTTCTTCAAGCTGCCTAATATGCACACAGCTCAGGCAGTAGGACTTCTTCACACCATTCCACGCCCCCTACACGCCTGCTTTTCAGGAGATATCCGCTGACTGATTTTTCAGAATTTGACAGGAACTTATCTCAAGTAGGCAATTTTCTGGTGATTACAGTTATCAATCGAGAGAACCAGGATTTGCACAAAAATTGCAGGCCCCTCTTCTCACTGGTGACATCGAGGTCTCTTCCAGGAGGAATGAACCTGTAGAGGGAAACATGGAGACCTTAATTGGAGATGATTCTGCCCACAAGGCGACAACTATCAAAGTAGTCTTCAGATCTTATTTTGGTCAAGGCGATACCCTTGTCTTCACTTCCGGTACCTCCTCTACTGCAATCGCAAGTAAAACCACAAAAAAATACCATGCAGCCTGCTTTCCACAAATTAGAAGCCAAGAGGACACAGTGCCGGGCCAGCCTGAGGATCCACAAGCTTTCAGGACTGTGGGACTGAAAGTCTGCGGTCTGATATGAATAACAAAGACATCAAAATCAGCCGGGACAGGTGGTGACGGCACAAGCTCCCACACAAAGGGTCCCCCGAGCTCTGTAGCTGCTGGTATCCACGTGGGCTTCAGCATTCACAACTCTTGGTTGTGAACTTGCTCGTGGCAATGCTAACAATGAGCAAAGCACTCCCGATGGCATTTCGATAGATGCCCGGGCCACGGCGCTACTGTTCCGAGACAGGTTGGCCACAGGCTGAAGGGCACAGGCTGAAGGGCACAGGCTGAGGGCCACAGGCTGAGGGCCACAGGCTGAAGGGCAAAGGCTGAGGGCCACAGGCTGAAGGGCACAGCAAAACCATCAGAAAGAGATAAGGGGTGAGAGGGAGGATGGGAGGGCAAAAAGAACAAAGACTAATCAAAAGAAACAGAGCCCCCACACTAGAAATGAGCCCCCCAAAGGCAAAGGTCAAAGGAAGAAAGTGTTGCTGAGGTACTGAGGAGGAGGGCACAGACTCCTGCTTCAGTAACACACCTCCCTTACCGCCACATTCCTGACTGAACTTAAAAAGCCAACCGAGTTGAATCCCAATCTGAAGATATGACCACAACACCCTTAGAAACACAGAATCAGAAAACGAAAAGAATCCAGGGCCCCTAGCTGTGGTTCCAAGGGCAAACCAGGAAGAAATGGGGTTGGGGGATTCTCTCTGGAAGGTCACAGGATAGCCCCACAGGTTAAAAGCATTTGCGCCAAGCCTGACAACTGTGTCTGATTCAGTAAAGACACGTGGTAAAAGATGAGAACTAATTCCTACAGGTTGTCCTCTGACCTCCAAATGTGCGCTGTTTTCACACTCAGATACCTCCATATGTGCACTATGCTTCATACACACAGATACACACACACACACACACTAAATAAATACATAAATAAATGTGAAAATATTTTTTTTCAAGACAGGGTTTCTCTGTAGCTTTGGAGCCTGTCCTGGAACTAGCTCTTGTAGACCAGGCTGGAATTGAACTCACAGAGATCCACCTGCCTCTGCCTCCCGAGTGCTGGGATTAAAGGCATGCGCCACCACTGCAAATAATTTTTTAAATCTCCCTGGGGGAACACAATTTTAACCCAACTTTAACCTAACTCCGAGCACTTCCAGTTGAGAAGATGAGCCAACAGTGCACACAGGGATAAAGCATCATAAGTCATTAGGAGGGGCGCAAATGTAGATTCAGTGAGACTTTAGATATTGGAAGTATCAGACATGTAATATTAAACTTTTAGTGTGGTTTAAAAATTCAAAGGACGTTTAAGAAGGAAGCATACATATATTAACAGGGAACAAGATGATTTGAAAAAATAATAAAACTAGTGAAACAGCAGCATACTGAACTGAATTCAAGAGAGAGTGGGCAGGGTGTGTCAGGAGTTATCCAAAATTTGTCCCAGAGAGACACCAAGGCGGAGCAGAAAAAGGAAAGGAAGTCGCGGAGCAGCTAGGTCTGAAGTACATGCGCTTGGATTCTAAAAGGAAGCAGAGAGGACATGGGAAAGAGGCCAAGTCTGAAGAGATAAATTGTGGAAAGATGTAATCATCAGACCCTAAAATATCCTTGAATCCCAACCAGTTATAAATAATACAGAACCCATACCCTAGTTCATGAATGTGAAAGCCGAAAATGAGACACTGGGAAGCACGAAATCGCCCCGTTCCCTCACAGCGAGAGGCAATGACCCTCAAACCAGACTAGCTCCTCCCCAGCAGCAAAGGGGAAATTAAAGCCTGTTGAGCAAGTCACTCAAAGTTCCGAGAATAAGTGACTTTCATCCTAGAATTCCACCCCATTATCATAGAAGTATCTAGAATGAAACAGGTATTTGAAGCTGGTCACCATGGGTATTGCTTATGTGGCAGAATATCCCAACCTTGATAAATGATGACAGACGCCCTCTTGAGTCTGAGCTTGCTAGGCAGGGAGTGACCAGGTATCTTCTGCTGGCTCCTTCCTGTGTCTGCTTCTAGCAGGCACTTAATCAGCTCTGTAAGATCTCGGGTGGCCATACCGCGTGTCTGCTGGGTTGGCAGGCTAGTGGCTAGGAATCTCAGCTCCCCTCTTCAAGCTTTTCATCCTTGGGGGAACCTGATTAGACTCATGCCAGGTGGTTTGAGTTAAAAGCACAGAAGACCCCTGACACTGCCTGGAGCACCAGGATCCACAGGCTGGATGACCCAGAGACCCAGGATGGATCAAGCATTACTGGGGTGGCAGTGTCAAGGTAATGATACCTAATGATATTCTGCTATACACATAGATTGGTACCTAGCCCAGTTGTCATCACAGAGGCTTCGTCATCCAGCAACTGATGGAAACAGATGCAGATCCACAGCCAAACCATAGGCAGGAGCTTAGGGAAATCTGCAGAGAGAGGGAGAAAGGATTGTAGGAGCCAGAGGCGTCAAGGACACCTCAAGAAAAGTCACAGAATCAGCTAACCTGGGCTCACAGAGACTGAACTGACAACCAGGGAGCCTGCATGGGACTGACCTAGGACCTCTGCATATATGTGACAGTTACATAGCTTGGTCCTCTTCTGGAACTCCTAACAGTGGGAGCAGGGGCTGTCTCTGACTCTTTTACTGGCTTTTGAGACCCTACTCCTCATACTAGGTCACCTTGCTCAGTCTTAATACATGGGGAGGTGCTTATTCTTACTGTAACTTGGTATGTCATGTTTTGTTGATACCCCTGGGAGACCTGCCCTTTCTTAAACAGAAATGGAGGAGGAGCAGATTAGGGGGTGGGAGCAGGGCCGGCTGGAGGGGGTAGGGAGAGGGACTGGGAGGAGAGGAGGAAGCAGAAACGGCAGGTGGGATGTAAAATAAATAAATAAATTATTTTTAAAAGAAGCACAGAAGAGTGTGTGTTCCACTGCCCACATATGATAGATATGGCATCTCTCATAGCTCCTAGCAGTTCTGGGGAATGGAAAAATAGACTGGGAAGGGGAAGAACTTGGGACAGTTTTGCAGCCTCTTGCACATTGAAAGGCCTTAAGCGAAGGGGACTAAGGACAGAACGTAGGTGAAGGATAGGGACCCCAGACCGAAGGTTCAAGTGCCAGAGGATGCACCGAGAGGGCAGCAAGTCTAGGGCAATGTAAACAGTCCTTGTGTGGAAGCAGGGCTTGAGGTGGGATGGGAAGCTCAAGGCCAGGATGCACAAGGCTGAGAAGGGAATAATCGGGAAGCACTGGAAGACTGTAGTTCTCCAGAAGGAGGATGGGAGTGGTAGTGAAAAACTCTAGAATACGAGGGGACTCATACCAAAAGGTCAGGTTACTACAAAGAGTATACATACAATGACTTCTTTCTGACAAGTAGAGACAGCTCTAGCCACCATTTGTCTCTTGGTGGGTGACGTGGCACCTGGATGCCAGATCTACCCACCTACCCCTGAAGGATGGCCTTAAGGCAGCCTCTCCATTTCTAGGCAGATGGTGTTAGCTCTGTTACCAGAGCAAAAGCAGACCCACCAAAACGAGTGTCGTCGGACTAGACATCATCAGACCGGCTGAAGACCGCCGTCAGAAGCCATGGCTACTGGATGGATTTTATTCTCATGGGTGCTGCCGTGCAGGAAGCTTGGGGAGTTTCCATCCAAAACCTCACGAAAGAACTGCTAAGGGATGTGCTTCCGCGAGAAGAAACCATCTCTGTAGCAACATCAGCAAAGCACTCTCAGATGAAGTAGTGGGCTCCAAGATCTAGATTACCACTAATGAAACTGAAGAAACACATGCGGCGCACACAGTAGCTGGTAGCCAGCCTCCAGCCACTGTAAAGAAGAAAAGCCTAAGATGATTAACGTATGCAGAGGAACGGTTCATTGGTTCACGGGGTTAGAGGTGTCAGCCTGTGTCACTTGTGTTATGATTATGCTGGCCTTCCCTGACAATACCCATTAAGAGATAAGATCTGCCCACTCCCAATCTCTCCCTTCCAGAGGCAAGCTGGTCTTGAATCCCCCCCTCCCCGCCATTCTTCTGAAGAGGCAGTTTTCTGTCTCTCTCCCCCTTCCTTTTTTCCTCTCTCTCTCTCTCTCTCTGTGTGTGTGTGTGTGTGTGTGTGTCTGTCTCTCTTTTTCTCTTCCCCCCATACCCCCTTACCCTCCCAAAACCCACTAAATAAACTCTTATACCCAGGCTCTCTCTGCATGGCGTATTTGTCTGTCCTTTCCTGCTATGGTCCCCCACCTGCAGTGAAACCTGCCAGGGTCACTCGCACCGTAAACCTTACAACTTGGCCTTGTAGTTTGGGACCTGGAACAAGTCAAGACCACAGGGTGGAGAACACATGGAGGATGGCGGCTGCTCACCTCCTGGTATTCTCTTTGCTGTCTATTGCTGTGATAAAACACTAACCAAAAGCAACTCGTGAGGGAAGGGTTTGTTTCCTCTTACAATTCCCACTCTCAGTCCAACACTGAAAGAAGCCAAAGCAGAAACTCAAGCAGAGACCATGGAAGAATATGGCTTACTTGCTTGCTCGACCTGTTTTCTTATATAGCCTAGTACCACCTGCCAAGGGGTGGTACCACCTACAGTGAGCTAAACCCTCCCACACCAATCATTAACCAAGAAAATGCCCACCTACAAGCAATTTGATGAAACCATTTTCTCAGTTGAGGTTCCTCTTCCCAGATGACTACAGCTTGTGTATCAAGTTGATTTTATATATATATATGGAGAGAGAGAGAGAGAGCGAGAAATAAAAGCAAAAATATAAACACACACACACACACACACGAAAGCTAACCAGGACACTTGGATAGGAAGTAAAATACACAAAGAGGAAGGGGCTGGAGTCCACTATACCCTTCAAGAGTATGCTACCAATGACCAAAAGACTTCCCAGTAATGCACACTTCTCAAAAGATCTACTATCTCCCAGCAGCCCCGTGGACTGGGAACCAAGTCTCACTTAACCCCTGGAAAATGCTATGCCATAGCAGTGACCATGTCCTTTACAGGACACACCCGTCATGAGAAGCAGTTTCCTAGGGAAGTCCTCTTGTCAGGATCTTCTGACCACACTGCACCATGCCTAGCGTCAACATTTGTTGAATGCTATTCTGCCAGGGCCCACACCCAGTTTGGGGGGCAGAGAAGCAGCAAGCACAGCCCCTTCCTCAAGTTGATGACATCCCTGCTGAGGAAGGATTCAAGCTCAAGTTCATAAGTTCAGCCAGCTTTTCTCATTCATGAGTCTCTTGCAATCTCTGCTCAAACTGCGCTCACAGGAATATTGACTTCGCAGACACCCCGTCTACCGCCTTTGATTCATTTGAGTGGCCAGGCAGAGTCAATGAAGTCAACCCATGTCAAAATGAAGGAGCTGATTTCTGTTCTAGCTGTCTCTCACCAGCTGTGGGGCCTTGGGCAAGCTACCCAGCCCCTATGGTCCCACATTCCTCATCTGTTACAACAAAGACGTTCATTACCTATACAGTAGAGAAGCGTTCGCTAGCACATGTGCAGCTATGAGTCAGATCCTGGTTTCTCAGGTAGAACATGCTTCATCAGCTTTGCTTGCCACCACACCACTAGGATATAAACAGGGGGCAGGGCTCCCCAAGCAACAGAACTGGGCAGATAGTTCTTGCCCAGACCTTTGTCCTACATGAGCAGGCTTCAAGCCCATTCTTAGCTCACATAATCCTCAGACTTACAAAGCAGGGCAAGTGGTACAGGTGGAAGGACTGTTCGCCTCATCTTGCAGAGGATCAATGCCCTTCCGTTCATCCCCATGAATACACAGCCACCCAGAACTGAAACAGGTCTGCAGGATGCATGCCTATGGCCCTGCTGCACACACAGCCATTATTCGTATGGAAAAACATATATATTTCACAGCATACTGTTATTGATCCTATCATAATGAATGCCTTGTTCTTTTATTGGGTCCCATCAAATCTATTCATCAATAAGGTATTGTCTTTTTCAACGTTCAGACTCCAGCATTATAAAGGGGTCATCTAAGTCATTTCAATAGTCCTGATTTAATTCTAATTCTCTTCCTAATCCTTTAGGGCTGAACCCATTCTCTGTGTGTTATAGGTAGAAACAAGGTTGCTATGTAAGGTTTAGGCTCCCTCTTCCTGCTGCCTTGCTTCTGCAGAGGTCTTCAGTTTTTGGATAAACAAAGCAATAAATGCAAACGGATCTGGCAGCTCTTCATGTGTCAAGTGTGAGATTATCTTTAGACATCCCCTTGGTTCCCTCCAGCCTGGTGTGAACGCCCTGTGGAGAACTTATCTCTCTGCCACAAGTCACAGAGGGAGCCTGAACCTCATCACAGCACTGATGTGTTTCTTATGCTTTGGGAAACATAAGAAATCATTAAGATATCCCAGGCAGAGCATCACCAAAGCCATGTTTGATATTGAAATCATCCTTTTTTGAAATAATCTTTCGAGCTTTTCTTTGAGAAAAGCGTTGGAACAAGGTTGAAGCCATAGCCAGTCAGGAAAGCTTTAGTTTTGCAAGCATGAGGACCTGAGGTGGATCCCCAAAATCCATGTAAAAAGCCAGGCATAAGCCCAGCACTGGGAAGATAAAGACAAGTGAATCCCACTGGCCAGCTAGCCTAGCCGAATCGGTAAACCTCAGGCCAGTGAGAAGCCTGTCTAATAGAAGTAGTACATGTTAGCCCACTGTGCTACTGCAGCTCTCTGGGAAGTAGATAACAGCCCTGAGGATAAGAAAGGAGAGTGTCTTCTTGATCTCTCTCTCTCTCTCTCTCTCTCTCTCTCTCTCTCACACACACACACACACACACACACACGCACACTAATTTTGAAAAGAAAAACAAGGATCATAATAAACTAACATGACATCCAATACTTGCAGGACGTGCCCTGATGGCCAGTCACCAAAGAGGGAAGAAATGGGCACTGCAAGGGCTCCTTCACAGGCAGTGAGCTCCCTGCCTGCTCACTGGCCTCTAGCCCCTGGCATCATTGAAAACACACCCTGGCTCTGGGTTAGGCAGATTTTACCTTTTAGTCATTTCCATTTCAGCCTCACTTAAAGTGATGAGTTCATCTCTCCCACACTGGTCCTGTTTGAAGGGTACTGGTTCAGTGGAAGAGGACAGACATAGGAGCCCAAGTACCAAGGATGGCTGCAGAGTGATAATGAAGGAGGGACAACCAGCAGAGTGCCTTCTTGTTCAGCATCCACCTGGGGTTGAACCTGGCCCAGAAGTAGGGCAGATGCAATGAACTGCGTGTATGTAAATGAAGTATGATGTACTATATGTAGATGAGTCTGTCCTTTGGCCATGAAGTTTCAGGGCTAGTCTGTGTAAGATCCATCCTGCAGTTACTGGTACTGGAGGAAGCCTCTATGGAGGATGCAAGGTCTTTTTGCTGACTGCTTTGTGATGGTTTTAAGTTGTTCATTGGCATCTAACAGAGCTTATCACATAGATTTCATTTCTGGATGCTAAATGGGTATTGGCAATGTTATCTCTCCATGACAACAAATTAACTGGAAGTTCAAGGCGCCAACTCCTGCTGCAGTTTTGTGCCAGTCCTGAGAGGCCCTGGGTGAAGCAATGACTTTCCCTAGGAGACCATGGACTATAACAGCTCTTGGCTCCGTTCCAGCTTTGTGTAAATGGGTTCATTTTCATGCTCGAGAGACAAGGGGCTTTTAATAGTAATGAAACATATACTGTAAAATCTATTGTTGTTGCAATCACTATGATTAAAAACCAACTTGCCTGCTCAGAGTCTCACTGCACCTGAAGGCATATTTACCAGGATGCATCTTTTGGTGCAGACTGTGGTATCCTAATCTCCTCACCAAACTCCACCCACCTGCCCAGTGCCCTCTCCCTCAATCAGCTGGGATCAATTCCTGCACCGCATCGCTGCCAGCCAGCCTCTCCTCCAGGAGCTCATCGATTTCCTGAAATGAATGATTTCTGTCTGTAAAACCCATATTACCATTTCCCCCAAAGTAACACTTAGAAATTTTGTCTCCCTGATAATGTTAACATCATCCATAATGACCCACTGGGGACATTTAACCTGATTATGTAGAGGTGGCAGGGGAACCCATGAAAGCCCACATGTTGGCCTGAGCTAGGGCCTCAGGCATTAGCACCAAGCAGCCCTGGAGCCACATTGCAGGTTCCAGAAATCACTGCTTCTAGGGTCTTCTGTGCTGGAGTCCAGCTCCGGATGAAGGCAGGGTCTGAAGATGGGTGGATGCAAGAGCAGCAACAGGAAGAATCAAACACTGGACACTTACTTCTTAGTTTCACTTTAGGAGAGACGGACAGAGAGGAAACACATGCCTGATGGGGACACAGGTCCCAGCAGGGGATGCAAGGAGTAGGCGAGGGAGGGAGGGAGCCGGGCCATGATGGTCAGAAGAATCTTACTGCCTGACTGACTAGCAGCCAGACTGCTTCTTTACTTTTACAGAATTTAGTTACCAGGGATACACTCATGTTGTTCCAAAACATAGATCATATCATTTTTGGTCGTGGACATGTGTTTCACTTCCTCTTGTTCATCTTTTTAGTCATCATTAATAAACTATGTCAGAACAGAGTTATCATTTCCAGTCACTTTCCTTTGAGTCTTGACATCATTGGTAAACAGTTATCTTTTATGACCATTCTTACTCATTAACCCCACAACCCAATTTTTAAGATTCTAGAGGCATAGGCATCCTGTCCTTAGGCTGGTAGCTTTGGTGGCTACAAGGACACTAGACCAAAACGAAATCTCCAAGGCAGTCTGGGCACAGTGCCATGTCCCAAGCAGTGTATTATTAACTCTTAATAGTTAAAGTGCCCAAGAGATAGCCTCAGGCCAAAGTTGCTGCAGTTGTTATTCAAATTTTGGCTGAATACAATGTTTATATTTTATAGAATTTGTCTATATGTCTAACCCCGGCATTCTGTTGTTCCTTGGTCACATGACACCACAGTGGCTCTGCATGAGCTGATTTTTCTAAGAAAAGGAGGTCCTCACATCTCATTCATTTATCATCTTTCCACTCCATACTTTGCTCATCAGTATAAATATCTGTGTAGGACAGAGGTAACTTCAACTAATCTGACTTTGTTGCTGTATGTGCCACGTAATTGCCTGCGTGTATAGTGGGAAGAGGCTTGCAGTCTGATCTGTGGCCAACTCCTCTAGCCCACCAAATTTTGTTGACCTTTTGAGTTTACTTTGTTTTGAATATCTTGTTCCCTCATAATCGCAGGAACAGATGTTTCAAGAATATCTCAAAGCCTCATAAAGAGACCTCTGGCTTCTCTATGTGTGTCACAGCCTCCAAGGCATAAGGAAGACCTTCAAATAGATAAGGATATCTCCCTAAAAGCAGGAGGGGTGGTATGTTCAGCACTGTCCTGGGGAAGCTTAGAAGCAATACTCCTGGGAAAAGTCATAAATGATTCATAAGAAATTTCCCATCGATCCAATATACCCAAATTGCACAAACATTAAAAGTCTCCCAAGTAGGCAACAGGTAGAGAGGAAAACCAAAGGTGGCCTGGTGGCCGTCATGCAGTTCAGCTTTACTGGATCTTTGACATGCAGTTGTGCTGGCTTTATGACTTCTGCCATCCCCATCAGATATAGCTGTGCCACTTCTGTAACTGTGAACAGAGACCAGCTGCCCTATCTGAAGGACAGCTCCTTCCTTTCCAGGCCTTAGGGCTCCTGAGGATACCTTGCTTGCTTGCGTGCTTGCTTGCGTGCTTGCTTGCTTGCTTGCTTGCTTGCTTGCGTGCTTGCTTGCTTGCTTGCTTGCTTGCATGCTTGCTTGCGTGCTTAACAAATTCCAGAGCTCAGCTATTTTCCAGGCTCACCTGGCACAGATTCTGTGACTCCCTCCAGAAGCTCACAGGGAGAGCAGTCATATTGAGACATCAAACCTTTAACAGGGTCTCAGAGTGGGCTATAGCCCAGGGACAGACCAGGAAGGTGTGAGAAGGAAACATTTGCCATGGTCTGGAAGCAGAAACTGTGGGGCTACACACACATCACTGACCTGCAAAGCAGAGCAGGAAAGTTCTAAAGGGCACAAACCAGAAGAAAGATGGGGAAGGGACAGGGTAGTCTGAGAGCTACTCAGTTTATCCTGGCTAGAGACTTCCAGGCCCGTGCATTGGGAGCCCATCTGCCCACTTGCAGGGGAGAATGAGCAGAAGATGGATGCTGGAAGAAGAAAGGACATTAGTCCTTTGAGATGTTTGGACCAGAGCAGAAGATAGACAGAGCAGCTAGCCCAGGCCCTCAGGAGCATGGAGCAGGAGCCAAACCAAACACAGCTTTCTCTCCAGAGAGAGCGCAAGAGAGCTTACTCTGAACTCAATATGAGTGATCATGGCCTAGGAACATGGATTCAGGTTGACCCGAATGACATGTTTCACTATGAGAGTGGTTATGTGAGCTTTTTATAGAAACAGAGTGAAATAAAAGTCACAAATCCATGCATTAACCAAGTGTGTTGGTGGAGACAAGAGTGCATGGCTTATAGAGGAGCAGGGAAATCTCTGCTATAGATTTCGGATGCTATAACATCCTTGGCTTCAGTGGGTGGAAGCTAATGGTCTACCAAGTTCAAATATTCCAATGCTTTTACCTGATAGTCATGAAGGTGTCAGGTCAGACACAGAGGATGGCCATGAATGGCTATTAGGAGGATTGTGACAGTTAATCTTGATGTCAACTAGATTGGATATGGAATCAACTGAGGGGCAGATATCTGGGCTGGTCTGTGAGGGTAGTTGCTAGGAAGATTAGCTTAAGTGGAGGAAGACCCTCCCTCCATAATGAGCAGAACCTCCCAGCATAGCCCAAATAGAAAGAAGTCTGGGAGTCAGAGGGAGCAATGTTGTTTTTGCCTGCCTGCCTGCCTGCCTGCCTGCCTTTGATTATTGAATGTTTCTGTTCTGTTGTTATTATTGCAGCTGCTGCATCCCTCCACTGACATCAGAAACCAGATTCTTCAGCCTTTCAGCATGGATTGGAGACCAGTGGCTCTCCAGGAATCCTCCAGGGCTAAAGGTTGCTCAAAATACATTTGGCTCTTGATTTGCAGCATTCCAACTCTGCTCCATAACAGTTCTCATCCGGCCTGTCAGTCTGCACATCTTCAACCCAGCTGGGGCTTCTTCAGGGCCCTTCAGTTCACACGGGACTGGGAGAGGTGCCCTGCAGCCATTCATGGAGATGCACACAGGCAGTGTCTGAAGCAGTCCCAGAGAGGTCTGAAGGCCCAGAGAGGCTGAGCTCATCAGGCCATCATGCTAGAGAGCACCTGAACCTAGCATGAAAGCTAAAGAGCCAGAGAGGGCCTAATCCTGACAGACAGTTGGTGCTTTACCTGGGTGATAAGCTTGTGGTAGGGGAGGGGGAGCTTGGAAGTTCACATACCAAACACACACACACACACACACACACACACACACACACACACACACACTGGCCTTAGACATATATTGGACAAGTTCCCTCTTAAAACCCCATTTGCCTACAAGTCCACTATGTCAAAGTAGTGATCACCACAGCCTCTGCCCCGACATTGGGCAAAGCTCCCCAGGTTGACGATGTTAGTGTTCAGAAATTCTGCATCTAACAGCATCAAGAATGGGAGAAGATAAACAGCAAATTCTGATCCCAGTGTGGAACACATTCGCCCATTTCCGGCACAAATACCCAGTTTGTGGGATGGGTAAGGTGCCCTCTGCCATGGCAGCAGAAGAGCCAAAATCACAAAGGCCGTCAATCCTGAAACACATCTTCAAACTGGCAGGCCCCAGGGGTTCCTAGGCAGGCACACATGTCCATGCCAAACACCAAATATGACTGTCAGGTCTTCATCCATCAAGCCCCATCAGAGAGCCCTGGGAGACATAGGATGGACCCTGAGTACATGTTGATGCAGTTTGCTTCTGAGGAGACCTAAGAACCGGCCTGCAAGGAAGAGTGGGGCTTCCTATACCCTGACAGCCTAAGGGTGATGCTTTCCCATGCCCTGGCTGTAACTATAGCAGTCTGAGAATGATGTGTCCCTTGGGTTGAAGCAGAGGCTGTCCCTCTAAGTACTGAGAGTGAGCAGCAACTGACTAGGGGATTCTACTACTCTTCAATGGCCCCACATGCTGGAAAATGGCACCCACCAGAACCCCATGGTCAGAAAGTAGCCTTGGAATGGATGCAGCAGGGCCTGCCTGCCAAGAACTAGAGACTTTTATTCTTGTCCCCTCTCGCCAAATCTCTACCTGCCCAGGATCTCCCTGAAGGGCCCATCCCCAAAGAATCACCCAGTTCAAAATGGCTTGAGAAGCCCCCTCTGAGTGGAAACCTTGAGAGCCATTCTGTCCTGCACAAACATACCTCTCGGGCCTCTATCCTGAAAATGACATTCTTGTTTAACATTGTGTTAGGTACGTCTCATCATTGTGAACAAAGTACCTAGCAGAAACAACCTCAGGGAAAAGAGGCTTATTTGAGCTCCTGATTTAAAAGGATACAGTCAATTATGATGAGGAAGACATGGTGTCATCCATGGTAGAGGAAGTAGGAAACAGATTGCTCACATCTGGACCAGAAAGCAGAGACTGGGCTAGAAGGAAGGCTGGGCTACAATCCATAAGCCTGCAAACCCCCCCCCATGACTGCCCTCTTCCAGCTAAGCCCCACCTCCTCAAGGTCCCAGAGCCTGCCCAAACAGTGGAAGGTGCACTAGCTGGGACCAAGTATTCAAGCATATGAACCTGTAGGGGACATTTTCTACCCAAAGCATAGTACTTGCAAAAGATGTTTGCTGTCAGGCAAATGTACCCCACCCCCCACACCCAGAAAGAGAGAGCCACATGCACACGTGTGTGCTCATGTGCACAAGCACAAACTCCCACACTCGATAGCCAGCTTCCCTCGTGAGTATCTCCTGCTTTTGGAGACTGAGCTCACTGGCAGCCCAGCTCCCTCCAGTAGACTCATCGAATGCTCAGCTCGGCTCAGCTTTGTTTCTCATGCGCTGGGGGAAGATACCAGCCCCACACAAAGCCCTCCAGGAAGACAAATGACCCCAATTATGGCATCAAAGACGGTTTTGGGGAAGGGAGAGAAATTCACAATGGTTCTTTGTAGTTTGTTCTCAGAGCTGCCTTGAGCCCAGACACCTGGGGCCCATACAGCTTTGGCTTCCCGTTTCCAGGAGGGTTGCCGAGCAAGGCTTAAGCACCTGCCACTGCAAACAGTGCTCCATCACACACCAAGACCAACTCCATTTGTTTTCAGAGTGAGAATTTCTTTTCGAAGCCTATCAGAAACTTGAGATTAGTTCCAGGAAACCTCCTAAAACTGAAAGTACACACCGCAGCGGCTTCTGGAAGGATCCGATTGATAGAGAGCAGGTGCAGGCTGAGGGTAATTAAATTAGCCCCGTGTGAGGGCTGTTGGACGATGGCTGAGGGGTATGCCTCTGAAGATGAAATGTCAATATTTTAATAACTTTCCTTGGAAATATATTGCTGTGTAATTCTCCTCGGTCGGCATTCTGGGGTTCTTCCGTCCCTCTAGATGATCAAACTGCAGGAATTACCACTCCAGCTATGGCTTCCTGCGTTCTTCCCATCCCCCAACTGCTCCAGGCCACCATGGTGTGGATTCGAGATGTGGTTAAGCTGGGGTTCCACATGTAAAGGTGCTTCAAATGTCATTCGGAGCTCTGGTTTCCTATTTTTATCTCAGTGACTAGAAAATTAGAATGCTTTTGCTAGTTCAGTTCTCTCTAAAATAGCTACAGCAGCAAAAGAGGGTTTGGTGTAGCATGCCTATACCCTCCAGCTCCTGTGGGACGAATAACAGTGACATTCTCTAAAAAGAGTTTAGGCATGCACAGAGGAAGCCAAGGTAGGTGTACAAGCTGGCTTTGGAGATCAAGGTGGAGAGAAGCCAAAGAAAGGACCTGGGAGCTTCCTTTGGGGTGGAGCTTTATCTGAAGTCTACTCTCCATCCATCCGGGAGGGTGGGGCCTAAGAGACAGAAGATAATCCCAGTGGCACTTTTGTGTCTATTAGCTACCACCCAAAGATCTGCATCAACCACAGTCTAGAAACTAGAGTGGGGGTCACACACACACACACACACACACACACACACACATATACGCACATGTGCATATATGCACTCCAGTCATGGGAGACAGTACAACTCTGTCAGTGCCCCAAACAGCCCATGGCTCATTCTTCAAGCTCTATAATGCCCAATTCACTCCTCCACAGTTCTCTTGATCAATACACGGGGCAGGAGAGAAGCATGTGATGAGAAAGAGGGGTCCAGTGCAGCCCTTGGCTATCAGGAGCAAGGGAACAAAAACAGCCCACCTGAGGACACTCCTGCCTCTCTGGGGCTGCCCAGTGGTCCAAGCCAACAATCCTGCGGTGTCCACTAACATCTTCCTCTCTCACCCAACCCAGCCAGGTATTCCTGTGATCATCCCACCAACATGAGTCCTCATCTGGGACCTTGGCGCGGGGTAGGGAGCCCCATTTCTCAGGGTGGGGGACCAGCTTGATTGAATTGAGTTCACCAGCATCAGCTGCAAGAGTGAGGGCCCAATAGAAAATGCAGTCAGCCCCAGCTCAGACACCCAGCTGAAAAACCAAATCCCTCATGTGGGTAGCAGAAAGACTTAAATGCCCTTGTTCCAGCAACAAGTGGTATCAAGTGAACCCTACTTTAAGGGGAAGGGACAGGACAGAGCAGCATTTCTGTGTCACCGGGAATAGGCAGAATCTGGATGGCAGTGGGAGTGAACTTGGAGAATGCCAGGAGTGAACTTGGCTCTTTCTTTGGAAAGCTCGGCAAGTCAGGAATTGCATTACAGCTTAGAGGACTGAGGTTCCTGTTCCTTGGCCGGCTGGGGCACTGGGATAATAAGGAGGACTTGAAACAACATGGGGTATGGAAGGAGCAAAAGGGGATCCATCTCAGGTGGGAGCCACCTGGTACCCTCAGCTGCACTGTCACAGACCCCTGAGCAGAGCAAGGCAATGACCCTTTCCCAGCCATGACTTTCTCACCAGGCTCTGCAGCTGCAGAGCTAGGCCCCACCCACCTCACTGATACCACAGAAAGGCCAGGAGTCCCACTCCAGCCTGCAAGCCACACCCACTGGCCTCCCAGGGCTGCTTCCTGTAGTTCCAAGACTAGGGCCACATAGGGCCACTGATATTCTGCTGGGGTCAGGGCCAGTCCCAAGCACAATTCAACAAGGAGAGGATATGTCCTACTTCAAAACTGTCTCTAGATTGACAGTTCAGTGATTTTCTTCAGGACAAATGCAAATTTTAGAATTGCTATTGGGGTGTCTTCACTCAGCCATTTGGATTGTTCCAAGTCAAAATGCAAAGAATTCACAGCAGGGCTTGCAGGAGGCTAAAAATAACTAGAGCACACACTGGTACCAGTTTCACTGCAGCAGCTGCTGAGTGCCAAGGAGCCGCGCCTGTTTGTTTTGTTTTTGTTTTCTCTTTTGTTTTTAACTGACTTGCCTCTAAGACCCTCATGAAGAGTCAGCCAGCAACATCTGCCCTTAGCAAAGGAAGGCTACTGCCCTGGAGCCCAGGAGGTCATGAAATCAGACCACCTTTTCCCTCCTGTCTCTACTCTGTAGCTGGCCCCAGTGTGTGAGCTGGAGCCTTCCTACCTGAACCCCAGTTGTCTCCCCACTACACAGCCTGTCTTCTCTTGTGACCCAAGAGTGAGACACATGGCCGTAAGGGCCCTCAGACAGGAGGTCTTTTGGCTCCTGAGTACTACAACAAGCAAGCCTCTTTCCCCCACCCCTCCCACACTAAGGATCCCCTGAGAGCCTGGTGTGCAGGCAAGAGTGGGATTTTACGTGAGGGTGGCAGGCTTCTTGAGTAAGAGCTAGCTATCAGGGCCCACCCATTGCTGTGTGTGGCTGAGATTCAGAACGGCGAGACGGAGGAGATACAAGGGAGATGGGAGTCCTTGAGTCGCTGGAAGTAGACATGCAGTAGACAATGCAGTAGACATGCAGCAAGCATCCTGAGTAGACATGCAGCAAGCATCCTCAGTAGGCATGCAGCAAGCATCCTCAGTAGGCATCAGTAGACAATGCAGTAGACATGCAGCATCCTCAGTAGACATGCAGTAGACAATGCAGTAGACATGCAGCATCCTCAGTAGACAACGAGGCAGGTACTCTTGATTTTTTCTGGATGATCCTGAACTGACCTTGGGCATAGTTCAGGGACAAACAGTCATTGGTGAAGTCCTGGCAATTTTCATCCAATAATAGTAGCAAATATTGACAGCTAGAGGCTAGAGACAGTATGATGGCTGTTTGTTGGTTACTGTAGAGAATGGACTGGCTGTGGGGAGAATTTAGTATCCTAAATATACCCAGGCCGCTGTTCCTTTTGTTCATCTAGGTCTCCTCAGCCAGGAGCTGCACCTGCCTGTAGGGCAGGCAGCAAGTGTCTAGAGTTGGGGATGAGAATCATGGACAGGAGCTCCAGTCTAGGGTCAGGTTGGAACTGAAGCAGTAAAAACTCCAGGTCCGTCCGAGAGGTCAAGGGAAATGGTGTAATGAACACACAAATGTGTCTGTCATCTGTGAACCGGAGATGGACAGCCCTCTGCTCCCCCATAAGCCTCGGCTCCCTCTAACCTGTTCAGCTTCCTCATGATGACCACCTAGTCTGATGACAATCAGGATTTCATATTCATAGAGCTATCAGGCCCCTGGGCTCAGAGAGCCCGCTATGCCTGGCTTCTACTCCACAGCACACAGGGTTCCTCTAGCTCCTGCTGGTTTCCCAATGGACAGCCCTCCCCAAAGTGTTCCCGGTGTTCCCCTCTGACAGAGCCCACTGAGGATTCTGTGGGGAGAGTCTTGTCTGACCCATACACTCTCTTGACAGCAAACACTCTCACTTGAGTGTTGGGACAGTCGCCGTTCTCCAGGGATGCCTAGGGAGGCCAGGTCACAGAACCAGTGGCCAGCTCCTATGGCTTTTCCCCAAGAGGAGTGGAGTGAGGCTGGACTCTGTGATCCACCCCCAGATTCTCAACACTAAAGCTGGGGAGGTCCTAGGCAAACCCACACAAGGGTAGACTAGAGCTGGTCTTTGCTTATTGCTAAAATACAATGTTCCCTTGGATCCCCCAGGACCCCACAACAGATGTGTGTGTGTGGACTCTCTGGACACACCCACCTGGCACTGCATTGTGTGGTCCTAACTCCCCATTAGTGTCTTATGTCAGATTCCATCCACTAAGCAAGAACTTACGCATTCCTATTAGCCCATGTCCCAGTGTCAACCAAACAATTTCCCAAGCAGTGACTGTAGCCAATTAGTTGGGCAAGCAGATACCACCCATTTCCCAGGGCACTCGACAGAACTTTATAACATAACTCCCTTCCCCCAGCCTGTCTCTAACAGCAAAGCCCCGTGCTTCTCCTTGGATCACAGCTGCTCCATGGCTACTGGGGTTGCATGCTGGAACAGACTGGCCTCTGTAGAGCCTGAAATGATAGGGAGAAACCTTTTAAAGGAACAGTGTGACCTCAGCAGAACTCAGCTGGATGTGTCTTCTCTACAAGGATGTGACCCCAAACCTTGATCCTTCATTTGTTTCCAGGACATTGAATTTCAGTCTGTCCAGAGAGGCACAGGGGCAGGTCCTGGGGCCATCATCAAGTCAACAGTGGAACTCATCACGTACTGGACATGAAGATTCTCAGCTGTCACCTTCCCAGGAGATTTTTTTTAAGATTTATTTATTTATTATGTACACAGTGTTCAGCCTCCATGTATGCCTGCAGGCCAGAAGAGGGCATCTCGTTACAGATGGTTGTGAGCCACCATGTGGTTGCTGGGAATTGAACTCAGGACCTCTGGAAGAGCAGTTAGTGCTCTTAACCTCTGAGCCATCTCTCCAGCTCCTTCCCGGGAGATTTTATCCTTAGCCAAGAAGCACATGTGGCTGAGTTGGAAGACAGCTCAGTGCTTTCTGTGAGCCTGAACAAGGAGCTGCTTTGTCTCCCTCCAGAGCCGTAGTGACCACCTCCAAGGAATAACCCACTATTCTCAGGAGAATCCCCACAAAGCCATCCTGGCCTCAAGACAGTTTTTTGCCAACAAAGCTTCTATGTTCTCATCTGTGACAGAGGAACTGAAGTTTTGTGAAGTATTTCTAGCCTGAGATTTACAAGCAAGCATAAGTTATGCATGAACTAAGATGTACCTGCAGGTATGGGCTATTGCCACACTCCCTGGGAGAGGGCACAGCACAGACCCCCACCACACACACACACACACACACACACACACACACACACACACTCATCTCGGCATGGAAACCACGTGGCACTGTTTAGTTTCTTAAAGAATCTTAAGAACTCAAGTAGAAATCTAGGCTGGATCGGCTTCAGAACTGAGGCCATCCGGGGCCAGGTCACTCTGGGTTGTAGGGCTGACCTCTAAGTGAGAAAAAATTAGCAGTGTCCCTGGCCTCCACCCACTAGATGCCAGGACCATCTCCCAACTCTGATTACCAGTAGTGTCCCTACATGGCAGATGACCCCTGAGGCAGAAACCCCCAGCTGACAATCACAGAGTCCAGGAAAACAGCGACGTGTTGGCTGGTTCTGTTCTGAGCCTGACTTTATGTCTATTCCTCTTAAGGTTTGGCATTCTGGGGTTCTGTGAGACTGGTCATCATGATCGGGAAGGGACAAGTTCACCCAGTGAGCCTTCACCCTTGGGGAAGCCTCTGAAGGACAGAAGTGAGGAAGTCTTTGCTGTGCTGTTAGTTTCTGAAGAGTTTGAAGAACTGATTTAGAGGAACAAGCCAACCTATGACTCATCTCTCTCTAATTTATCAGGTGAACACTTTGTGGACTTGATTATTAGGGTTTTTTCTCAAAGCAATGGGGACATAGGCAGCTATCTATGAACTTAGAAACAATAATTATCCCTTTCCACCAAAAACAAAAAAACAAAAAAAAAAAAAACAGGATTTCATCAACATGGCCTCCCCACATCCATTGTCTCCAGGGTGGAAGGAGCAAATCCTGACTAACGTTCTATAGGATTCTTACCAGCTAGGAGCTAGATACCTTTTCTGCCTGCCTTTTTGAGGAAATGGTAACATTGGCATCCTCTTTCTTCCTGAGGTCTCTCAGCTCATCTGGGCCCCCGCTTGGCTCACCTGAGCATTTCTAAGCTTGGCTCCCTGCCCATCACTCAAGTCCTCAGTGAAGCAAGATCTCACATGACCAAGATCTGCCCATTATTAGGAGATGATATAGCCTCCCTCCCCCAAGAGCCAAAAAACACCTAACAAAACCCCAATACCAGACATGAGAAGCCATCTTTTGAGTTGTTGGCCAGGCCTGTCTAAGAAACTCGCCAAACATGCAGCCTATTGCTATTGCCTTGACAGAGTCCTTAACGGGTTTGACTGGGCCATCCAGACGGAGGGAGGGCCATTTTCCTCAGTCTCAGCTTCCAACCTCACCCGGTTGTACCCTTTCAGACACTCAGAATAATGGTCCTCATAAATCTGGGTACCTGGGGCCTTGTCAGTTGGTTTGTGAAATCCACCACCAATGTTCCATGCTGGGTGTAAGGAGACTCAATGCTGACTTCTGCTGACTTCTATGTACTCCTCGGTGACTGCCATTATTAGAATTCCTTCAGTGAGCCTATATCTGGGTGACAGAGTCTAAGGCTCCCATACAGTCACTCTGAAAGATCACAGGAAAGCACCACATAGGCCCTAACCTGACCTTTGATGCAGGGAATGCTTGCATCCCAGGCTCCATGGGCAAATCTGACCATGCCTTCCTTGGGGATGGAACTCTACCCCAACTGCTGCTGTCCCTCCACTCCCAGACTCCCTTAGCCCACTGACTGGACACTTTCCCTCTCCACCTCACCCCTCGTTCACACTCATGAGTCAGCCCTTTGGTCCCTCAGCTACAACAGTAGCCCTACTGTGTTCTGGGTATCACTCTTGGCACTCACTTGCTGTGTCTCCTCAAGAACATGAGCATATTTTTGTTGCACTTATAATTGGGGGTATGTGTACCATAGTGTGTGTGTGGAGGTCAGAGGACAAGTTTGTGGAGTTGGCTCTCTCCTTCCACCTTTACATAGGTTCCAGGTAGCAAACTTGGGTTACCGGACTTGGGTGCTAAATGCCTTTACAGCCTGAGACGTCTCACTGGCCCTAAGCCCTTTCTTACTCAGGAAATTCTCCAGGTATGTTTAAAGGAGTGTGGCACAGAGGGAAGACGTCTGCTTTGCTGGCTATACATCCACAGGCTCTGACCACCATGAGAAAAGAGGTAGAGGCCATCAGTCATCATGGGTTGTCCAGATCTCAATGGACCTTCATTCTAGTTTGTGTGATCTATAGTGGTACTTTGGTAGGAGTCAATTTGGCTCCATAAAGTTGTTATTTATCACATATCTGGACTGGCATTAGACCAGCACCTGTGTCCTCAAGAATCAAGATGCCACTTCTGCCCAGAATAAACCCACAGCCTAGCAAGGAAATAGACATACTAATTATAACCTAATATAATAAATGTTCGTGTAAACGTGACATGGGAGCCTCTGTGGCCTCCCTGTCACCCAGAAGGGTCCTGAAGCAGGATTAGGAGAGCTCTGGGCAAGACAGTTTCATACTGGTAGCCACAGTCAGTTAGAAGGTCTCTCTCACCCACAAGTCACAGGTCTCAGCATGACAAGTATCAACAACATGCAATTTTAATTAGTAGCAAAAATATTGCCACAAAATGGTACCTACTGCAGAATATGTAAACAGAAGATTTATTGGCCAGAACTGTTTTGCATTTCTGATTCTCCCTGGTGCTCGTGTAGTGGGCTGAGGTAGGACATCTTGGCTAGGAGGGGCTGGGGCAAGCCCCAAAACTATGGGTGGCAGATGCTCTGTCCATCTCCTCTTGAGATGTCTTCTTTTCTCATCCCCATCCCTCAAAGCACATCCTTGGGAAAATGGACCCAAACTCTGAAACTAACCACCATGTCTACTGACATTAAAGACACTAGACACACCTTCCCAGTGGGCACTTACCCTGGTCCATTCAGCAAAAATGACTCCTCATCTGTCATGTGAGTATGGGGAGGAGCAGCCACAGAAACAACAAACAGGGTGATGCCAATCCCATGTCATCCCATCACTCTTGCAGACCTGCTCAGGTTTGTCAACTTCAAGTTCTTCTTCCACAGCGTGTATGTGTGCAAGTGTGCATGTGCACACATTCATGTGCATGCGTGTATGTGTGTACATGTAGAGGCCAGAGAACAACCTCAAGTGTCATTCCTCAGGAGCCATCTTCCATGAAGCTCACTGATTTGAATAGACGGGATGGCTGGCCAGTGAACCCTCAAAGGGATTGGACTGTTTCTGCTCTCTAGTGCTGGGATTGCGAGAACACACCACCCACCTTGGTAAATTTTTTTGCATCATTCCTGTATAACTGGAAGTTTTTCTGTCCCACCCAGCCCCCAGCCATTTCTAAATAATCAGAGATTTAATATTAAATAAATGTTTGGTCAATGGCTCGGGATTATTACTAGCTAGCACTTACATTTAAATTAACACATTTCTATTAATGTTTATATTGCCATGTGGCCCGTGGCTTAACAGTGGTGCTCTGACATGTTGTTCCTTGAGAAGCTGCTAGTGTCTCTCAGACTCCTCCCTTCTTCTCCTATATCTCTGCTTGGATTTCCCACCTGGCTCTATCCTGCCTTGCCATAGGCCAAAGAAAGCTTTATTTATCAACCAATGGGAACATATTCACAGTGTACAGAAAGACATCCCACATAATTTCCCCCTTTCTGTCTAATCAAAAAGAAAGGTTTTAACTTTAGCACAGTAAAATTACATATAACAAAACAGTTATCAAACAAGAATTACAGTTACAATATTTAGTCTACTTGTATTTGACAAAATTGAAGAAAATAATTTACAGTCTCTCCTATCTTTGTGATTCTAAAGTTTCATATCTAATTTATCTTTTATCATAACTAAGGAAAACTATAATTTTAACTATCTAGTCTTCAATTCCATCAAAGAAGACCCCAGAAGGTAATAATATTACCTGAGTAAACAAGAAGTGCATTGCAAGCAACTTCCAAACTCTACAAATGACAGATATATCTGGCTGCATGAACAGCCACCCCAAGTTCTTCTGTAACATTGGGGCATCCATCTTCAGCCTACAGGCCCATAGTATCTGGTAGAGTTTTGGTGTGAGACAACTCTGTATTCTGTCAATTACATTTTAAATAAATTGGCCAGTAGCCAGGCAGGAAGTATAGGTGGGACAACCAGATAGGAAGTAGAGGCAGAGCAAGGAGAACAGGAGAATTCTGGGAAGAAGAAAGCTCTTTCACCAGTCCTGCCCAGACCATGGAAGAAGTAAGATATGACCTGTCCTGCTGAAAAAGGTACTGAGCCATGTGGCTAACATAGATAAAAATAATGGGCTAATATAAGTTATAAGAGCTAATATGAAGCCTGAGCTAATGGGCCAATCAGTTTATAACTTATGTAGAACTCTGTGTGATTTTTCTTTGGGACATAATGACTGCGGGAACTGGGCAGGACAGAAACCCCAATAAGCAGACCCTCATGTTACAGAATGGCGCCCACGTAGACAACTGCATCCACATAAAGCCTGACAGAGCTTGGGAAGTAATTCTAGACAGAAAAGAATAGAATAAAGCATTGCTTTTGGTAGCAGCAATTTCTCAGATCTGCTCTGCTTGCTAGAAGCAAACACTCTCATTTAAGAGAGGCTTCCTGACTCAGCTTTAACTGCAAAACCTGCAGCTCTTTAAGAGGTCCTGCCACAAAACACTTAAATGGTGTCGATAAAAGCTGACTGCATGCTTTTTGGTTTTCAGTGATAGCAGGAAAAAAAAGCTGTGCGGTTTTAAAATGCTGGCTTTCTGGGGCATTCTGCCAGTGCAAATTCTGACTCTTTGAGGCAGGAGGTCCGTCTACAGAAAGAGCAGTTGAGTGTTGTTTGTGGACACACTGTTGCAGCTTATTTGCTGGCAGGGACCTTGAAATGCCATAGAGTTGTGGCAATAAACATGGCTACAGCCAGTACCTCTACCATGAGGCTGGAATCACAGAAAGCGAAGGAATGGGCTAGATCCAGCTGTCAAAGCCACGGCTTTAATCCTACCCATATTGCTTAGCAAATTAAAGATTCATGTAATCAGAAAAAGAGAGATATAGATTCAGATGAAGAAAACCTCTAAACGGTTTACAGTGTGTTTAAAAATATATATAGACTTGTGAGAAAAAAAGAAAAAGTTTAAAGTCCCTAAAATTAAAAAAAGAGAGAAAGAGAGTAGTTGGGTGTGGTGGCACATGCCTTTAATTCCAATGCCTGGGAGGCAGAGGCAGACAGATCTCTGTGAGTTCAAGGTATGGTAGCACACACCTTTAATCCCAATGCCTGGGAAGCAGAGGCAGACAGACCTCTGTGAGTTCAAGGTGTAGTAGCACACACCTTTAACCCCAGCACTTGGGAGGCAGAGGCAGGTGGATCTCTGTGAGTTTAAAGGCAGCCTAGTCTACAGAGGGAGCTCCAGGACAGTCAAAGAACCTGTCTCAAAAAGTAAAAGTAAAAATAAAAGAAATAGAGGTTAAAGTAAAGCCACATAAAGATGAAAAATACACAAAGAATCTGGATACTGATGTTATTATGCTCTCTTTGAATTGTTTGAATGCTGAGGAAGGAGCAACAGCTGCTAAAAGATATTTTCTTATAAATGCTGCTGAATTAATCCAAGATAGGTATTTTGAAAATACCTTGACTTCAAAATTGAAGTCAAAAGGTATGTTACTTTGGAGAAGAGATTTTGCTTTTGTTTCCACAGGAAATGAGAGGCTATGGGTTCATTCTGAGTTAATAAAAATCAGGTCTGATCAAGGAATCACCTGAGAAATCTCCGGTAGGAACTGATGGCCCAGATGTCAGAGTTCTACATCCAGAACAGGTTCAAGACTGCTGCTCCAGTCAGGACTTGATCATAATTCAAAATTTTCTTTAGGTCCCCATAAGATTATCAGCACCCCCAACCAGCAGGAAGTAGCCTGGAAAACTACTCTCACATTCCCCAAAAAAAATGGACTATGGATGTTCTTGTTTTCTTTAAAAAAAAAAAAAAGAGGGGGAGGGAAGTGGTGTAGGACAATTCTGTATTCTGTCAATTATGTTTTAAATAAATGCTGATTGGCCAGTAGCCAGGCAGGAAGTATAGGTGGGACAACCAGACAGGAAGTAGAGGCAGAGCAAGGAGAACAGGAGTATTCTGGGAAGAAGGAAGCTCTTTCCCCAGTCCTTCCCAGACCATGGAAGAAGCAGGATGTGACCTGCCCCACTGAAAAAGGTACTGAGCCATGTGGCTAACATAGATAAGAATAATGGGTTAATGTAAGTTATAAGAGCTAATACGAAGCCTGAGCAAATAGAACAATCAGTTTATAAGTTACGTAGAACTCTGTGTGATTTTTCTTTGAGACATAATGACTATGGGAACCGGGCAGGACAGAAACCCCAATAAGCAGGCCCTCATGTTACAGACTTTTCAATTAAGTAGGAAATTTAAAAGACTGTCCCACCTATATTAGCAGTTGTCACTCACTTTCCTCTGTGTCCTGTCATGAGAATTCAGTCCATTTAACCAATGGTACCAGGGTGACTAGCCATATTGGTATGGTCGTCTCTGGATACATGACTAGATAAGAACTGAGGACAGGGGTCACAGACCCCCTCTCTTGGACATGGAAGGCTTCCTGATTCCACAGCTCGGTGACCTGGCCCAGAGTTTTCCCCACCCTTCCCTGGCAGATGAAGAGGGAGCTGCACCAATTCATTCCACACTCGTGAATGTGTTATTTCCATTTAATCCCTAAATAAAGAGACGTCCGTGGATTCTCGCTTTAGTCCTGCGGGACTGTGTTCTGGTCTCATGCTTGCATAGCAAGCTCTTAGCTGACCAAGTCATCTCCCCAGCCTCTCGCACAGGATTCTGGGACCAAGCTAAAATAATTAATTCTGTCTTCTGTTTTATCCCTTTACAATTAGCACAGTATTTTATGGATCTCTGAAAGCCCCACCTTTGTGACAAGGACCCAGCCTTAAGGATGGGTAGGCTGGGCACATGGCCATTTATCTGACTGCCTTGTTATTATTTGGCACCTGGGACCTTCCACTTAAATGAAAAAATTCATTTTAAAAAATGTTCTGATTAATACCATTTTTAAATTGCTCATAAGGCACACACATGGAGCTCTTTCCCAGAGGTCCCTTGTCCTGCAACTCACCTAAGTGTCTTGCTGGCCACAGCCCTCTGAGCCCAACAATGACCAGAGTGGTGGCCCGCGAAGGAAAAGGGGACAGCACAAGAGTGAGGTGAGCACCTGGTGCCTGGTGCGGGGCTATCAATATTCAGTCCAGACTCGTTTTCACAATTAAATAAAATTTAATTTTTGGCTCACGTGGTAAAAGATTATATCAGATTTCTCATTCTGTGGAAAATCAGAAAGAACTTAATAACAAATACCACAATTATCTGTGAGGAACGAACGGTGATTAAATTACCAAGAGGCTGCTCCTCCCAAAACTATTTCCTTAATTAGCTAAAACTGGCAGTATATATTAATATTTCTTGAGATATTTGCATACATTCACAACAGGCTAACTCAGATATTAGCTGAAATATAATTTTTATAATATTATGTTAGAAATATTTTAAGATTAAATCATATTATCATTTTCTTCAATGGTTATTAGAGTAGACACTCTTGATTTATTACCATAAATTCGCTAATTTAAGAACTGAAAATGCCTCTTGTTTTCCTTGATGATGTTTTCCAGTTCTGCTGACAAAATAGAGAAGGCTGTCTCAGAAGGAAGCACTGTTGCCGTAGTGTGCACCCCAAGCGCATGGGTAGAGGCAAACAGACCACCCTGACGTGTGGGGAGGTACTGCCATAGCATGCGACAGCCATTCAGTCCCCGGTGACCAAAGCAGGGCACTCAGATAAGGTGGGTTTGGGGTGGGTGGGTGAGGGTGAGCCCAGCAGAGGACAAGAGCGAAGGGTGTGTAGTGGGCAGGACTGAATCATGGCTCAACATCCATGTGATAACGGATCTTACCAGCTCGATGAATGCTTGCATTCAGCTCGCTTTCTCCTTTGGATACAGACTAGGATCCTAGTCCAGTGCATGATGCCACTCAAGTGGGCAAGTCCTATGCCCATTCCTGGTAAGAGTCCTTGCTCCCTTCTGAAGCCTCATGAGCTGGGCATCTATAGTCCATCTCTCTTTTAGCATTCACATCTTCCAAGCTCCAATCAGTATGGATTAAGTTCTGCTTCCAACAGTCAAGGGTTTTTAAGCCAAATTCTGAATTTTTCCACATTCCTCCCACAAACCACTTCCCATGGTCTAGGAAGCATATAATCAGACTTGGCACAGCAAAGGCCCTGCTTCCTGTTCCGAATTTTCGGTAATAGTTACTTTCCCGCTGTTACAATAAAATAATTCAGACAAAAACACTTTAAGAAAGGATGGAGAACACAGAACACAGTTTGCAGGAGCTGGCGGCACTGGTTACACTGTATCTGCATTCAGGGAGCAGAGCAGAGCGAATGAATGCTTGTGTTGGGTTCCCTTTCTCCTACAAGCCAAAATCCCAGCCTCAGGAATGGTGACACCCACAGTGGGCGGGGTTTCCCACCCCAATGAATGCAATCAGGATAATCCCAGCACAAACTTGCATGCCCAGACACCTTTCTCTGGAGTGATTCTAGATCTCATCAAGTTGACAGCTGAGATCAACTATCACAGTTATCTTAGTTGACAACAAAAGCAAAGACCACATCTTTTAAGGCAAGAGTTTACTTTGTAGCCCACACTGACATGGAACTCTGTATGTATGTTTCAAGATAGCCTCAAAATTAAGGCAAGCCTCCTGTCTCAGCATTTCTAGTGCTGTTGTTATATGTGTTGACCACCATGCCTGGCTAAAACAAATATTTCAGAGGGATCCAGGAGCCCAGGAACCAACATGGCTACAATTAGCAACCCAGAACTCCTGGTACAAGCAGAGCTATATATAGGTGATTGCAGGTGGCCAGATAGATCTAGGTCAATAGAACTGAAGACCAAGTCACCAATGTTTACTTTGCTGAGACACCACAGGATAGACAAAGGTACAGGCCAGTGCGAGGGGCAGCCACAGACTGGTCTGCTGGACTGGAGGAGGTAGGACAGAGGAAGGTACAGGCTAGTGCGAGGGGCAGCCATAGACTGGTCTGCTGGACTGGAGGAGGTGGGACAGACAAAGGTACAGGCCAGTTCGAGGAGCAGCCACAGACTGGTCTGCTGGACTCGAGGAGGTGTAAAGGTAGGTGACAACACGGAGAAGTTCAGTGTGTGTCCTGAGAGCTATCTAACTCCAGCCTGTACCTTGGCTATCATTTGGTTCCGGAAAGCCTGGGATATTTCCTAGACCAAACAAGGCAGAAACCTGGAGTGAACCATGCCAAACAGCCTGGCAAATTGGCACAGCCTGGCAGAGTGGCACACACTTGCAATTTCAGGTCTGGAGAGTTGGAGACAGAATTTACTGGTGTCACCAATTCGACAGCCTAGCCAAATCAGTGAGCTCTAGGCCAATGAGAGGTTCTGTCTCAAAACCAAGATGGTTGGCTTCTGATAAATGACACTTCAGGTTGATTCCAGTCTACACACACACACACACACACACACACACACACACACAAGCACCTTAATTCTAAGGCTGAGCCACAGTGAGGAAACTCCTCATTTTAATCTGTTCATTTCACAAGTGTCTCTAAATGACTTTGGATGACATCTTATTGAGAGAAGAGACAAACAATGAGTCTTCAAAGCCCATCCTACAAAAAAACCTTTCCAGCCTTCCCCTCTCTAACTTTGTTTTTTGTTGTAACTGCCTTTTCGAGACAGGGTTTCTCTGTATATCTCTGGCCATCCTGTAACCCACTTAGACCAGGCTGGCCTCAGACTCAGAGATCGCCTGCCTCTGCCTTCAAAGTGCTAGGATTAAAGGCGTCCACCACCACCCCCTGGCCTCTGACTTTTTTCTAGACAAACTACATGAAAAGCAGATCATCTGTAACTCTCCAGGGACAGAGACAGGTTCCACATCCCTTATTGAAATCTCTACATGTGTCTGCCAGTGCTAAGACTCTACTGGAAGGCCAAGGCTGGGCCATGGAAGCTAGTGTCTTTGTCCCTTTTTTCCTACAGGAGATGTAACTGCTTAGTTAAAGGAAAGTGGCCCCTGGACTCCTCAACAAGCCCTTTGGGGGTCTGTCAAGTAGAGTCAACTTTCTGAGACATAATGTATCCCAAAGCCATAGCTCCCCCTCCCCACAGACTACAAAAGTATTCTAGGAGTTGGAATACAGTGTATTCAAATTACAGTGGTTTATCCAAATCAGGGTGTCACAAAGGCAATGTAATATTCATGCTCAGCTTGTCATCTTAATTAATTTGTCTGTATTATTTCAGGGGTTCTAAAAAAAAAAACACAGGGCAGTCATCAAGGAAAATGAAGCGTAAATAAAGCCCTTTTAATTACCCTTCTGCAGACTAGTCGGGGGCCTCTCTACCCAGAGGACAAGTGGCTGGAGGACTCCCAGAAAAGACCAGTGGATATAAGTATGCGCGACAGATAGATTTGAAGCCATTTTCAAAGTCCACAAAATTCACATAATCTTTTTCTAGGATTCTCTTTTTATTAGTGAAGTGCAATGTCTATAGCATCTTTAGGTCCATAGAACAACTTAAAGGTTTCCTCGACTCCTCTGTAAACACACACTGCCCCCAACCTCCCCACCCGTGCAGTGTGTTCACTGAAACTGAGCCTGATTCCCCCACCAAAGTCCACACCTCCCAGCAGTATCCACTCTTGTGCCCTGTAGCCTGTATGTGTGACAATGTGTTGTGATATACAGTCACAATTATGGCCCCATATTGAGTCTTTTAAAATTCCCCAGTGTGGGGCTGAAAAGATGGCTCAGAGATTCTGAGCACTTACTGCTCTTCAATAGGACCAGAGTTCTGTTCTTACCACCCATACAGAGTGGCCCACAACTGGCTGTAAGTCCAGATCCAAGGGGATCCCATGCCTCTGGCTTCAGTGGGCACCTGCACACAAATGGGCACATGTGCACACATGTACCTATCCACAAAAGACACACACACATACACACATAATTAAAATAAATATTTTAAAAGTCCCTAGTACCCAACCTCTTCATCCCTCATCCATGACTCTTGGCAGAAACTGACCTTTTTGTTTTGTCCATAGCTCTGCCTCATCCACAATGTCACAGTCAGAATCACACAGCTTGGAGTGTCTCCTGATGAACATCTCACTTTCTCTGCTTTCTCTTGGCTTGACGGTCCATCTCTTTTGCTGTGGAATGATGTTCTCTTGCGGCCTGAACATCATTTAATTATTCATTCATTTACTGAAGGACATTACCATTGTTTCCAAGTTCTGGCAATTGTAAAACTGCGTAAGTATGCTGACTCGGGCTTTTGTGAATTTTCAACCTCTTTGGGCCATTACCAAGAGGTTCTATCAGTAGATCTTATGGCAATGTTAGCTTTCTAAGAAACCACCAAGTTGTCTTCCAAAGGTCGGAGTCATTCTCCATTCCCTCCAGCGGTGATCGAGGCTTCCTCTTGGCCCATATCCTCATCGGCACTCGGTGTAGTTGATGTTCCTATTTTGGCCCTTATGATAGACGTGTTACGCTGTTGTTTAAATATTTGTTTTTGTGATGCTACGGATGTACAACACATTTGTGTTTGCTTACTTCCCATTTAGAGACCATTCTTGGGGAGGGATGACTCAAACATTTTGCCTGTTTTTTTAATCAGATGTTTACTTATTGCTAAGGTTTTTAAAGTTTTTTGTATACTTTGGGTAAGTCCTTTTTCAGATATCTTTTTAATTTTATTTCAAATGTTTATTTTTATTTGTGTGTTGGTTACATCTAACAAGTACTCCCCAAGCAAGCTGCCCCTGTGGCCCCGCGACAGGATTTTTTAGCTGGTCTGTTGGCGTGGCTGCTAGACTGACATTTCCACCTGCTTGGTTGTTCTTCTGTCTTTGAAAGGTCTATGTTGTGATTTTTTGTTGAAATTTGGATAGTTTAATTAATAATGCAATATCTCTAGAAATCATATTCCCTCCTCCCTCACAACGGGTTGCCCTTTTTGTCTGGTTGGTTTGGGGTTTTGTAGCTGTGGGCAGTCTCCATGCTAAGAATCAGTCTAGGATGTTAACTCGGGATCTCTGGAGAATTTTGGGACTCTCCACCTTCACGTGTGCATGTAGAGCAACACTCTAATGATGTGGGATTCCCTCTGTATGCTGTGAATATGTTTTATTACCATTGGTTAATAAAGAAGCTGCTTTTGGCCAATGGCTTAACAGAATGTAGCCAGGCTGGAAAGGATAGAGAGAGAAAGTAGGTGGAGTCAGGGAGAGGCCATGGAGCCGCCTGAGGGGAAAGACACCAGCTGCCAGTTGGAACCTTGCCAGTAGGCCACAAAACTCATGGTAAAATATAAAATAATGGAAATGGGTTAATTCTAGAAGTAAGAGCTAGCTAGCAATATAGCTTAAGCTATTGGCTAAACAGTATTGCAAATAATATAGTTTCTGAGTGATTATTTCAGGTCTAAGCGGCCGGGAACAAATGAGCAGCCTCCCTCAACACTCTGACTTCCCTCATATTTGAAGATCCTTTTGGATGCCCTAGGATGTAATATCTGGTTTCCAAAAGAAGGAAATGAAAGGGGGATTTTCACTAGTCTGTTAAAGTTCCTGGATGTCTGTCCAGTCTGACATGGGGCAGGGGGTTGCAGCAATGCAAGATACAACAACCATGGCTGCCATCTCACCTTTCCCATAAAGGGCATATACTAACAGTACAGAAGGTGCTTCCCTGTCCTGCTTTCACCCGTGTTTACAATGAACTTCCCCAGTGCTCAGTGCCCTCTTTTGCCCCCTCCACTCGTTGCTTCCTTCTCCTCAAGCTGTCTGCCTTCTACAACGTCTTTCTTCTCTACACAGATGTTCCTGGTGTAAACATTTCTCCAAGCCTTTGAATGACTTTCTCATTTTCTTGGCATTGTCTTCTAGAGTCGGGGGTCTTTCTTGTTGGTTCTTTGATGAATTATGACCTCGGTATTATGTCTACAAAGTCATCCTCACATTGAAGGCCTGAATCAAGGCTTCTTTCTGTCATCTTCTAAGAGCTCCAAGCTGGATATTTTTATCTGTGATCTATTTGACTTAATTTGGGGGAACGGTACAAGGTCTGTACCTGGATTCATATTTCTTACACATGAATGTCCAGTTGTCCTGTCAACATTTACTTGGAAGGTTAACATTCTCTCTTCAGTTGCTTTTGCTGCTTTTTCAATGATCACTGTGTGTCTACTTTTGGATTCTCTATTCTGTTTCACTTATTTATGCAATTTTGAAAAATAACACAGCCATCATAACTGTGGATTTTCAGTAAATTTTGAAAGCCAGTCTTTGACTTTCTTCTTCCTGCATATTGTATAGCTCTTACTACTTGGATTATTTTCCCTTCCGTATAAACTGTGGAATTAGTTTGTTGACATCCCATACAAAAAAAAGAAAGAAAACAAACAAAAAAGCTTTTAGGGCTATTGATAGGAATTTCATTCCATCTATGGACAAAGTTGGAATAGAAATAGTTTGACAATCCCATGAACATGGGCTATGTCTTCCTATAGCAAACATGGGATGAAGCACTCCATGGAGAACAAGGGCTATGTTTCTTGATAGTAAACATGGAATATGTCTTCCTGTGAACATGTGGCATGTCTCCCCATGGAGAATGTGGATATGACTCCCTGTGGTGAGTGTGGGCTGTGTCTCCCTGTGGTGAACGTGGGATATGATTCCCTGTGTCAAATGTGGCCTTATCTCCCCATGCTGATATATCTCCCTGTGGGAAACACTGGATACAGCTCCATGTAGCTAACCCTTCTTTAACATCATCCATCACAATTTCATCGTTTTCTTCACATATTTGGTGAGACTTAGACCTAAGGAATTCATTTTAGTGTGATGGAAATGGTAGTATGCTTTGAGCTTTAAAATTCAGTTTTTCCTCCTAGAAGGTAAGGCACAACTGACTTCCTGGTACATTACCTTCTATCCTGGAACCTTGCTGCAACTGTCTTTTGGTCACAGGAGGGTTTTGTTTTAATCATCTCCTGAGCACTTTCTACATAGTAAATTATGTCATCCATAAACAAAGACAGTTTTCTTTCTTGCTTTCCAATCCACACACTTTTATTTCCTCTTCTTGGCTTGTTCACATTAGCTAAGACTTCTAGTATGTAAATGAAGAGCAGTAGTGAGTGACAGGCACAGCCCAGCCTTGCTCATTACGGTTCTTGCCACAGTTCCTCCTCTAGAGTTAGGATGTTTTCATTCATTCTTTTGAGCAGTGGTACAATGCCTGATATGTTTATATTTTTATTTATATATTACATAATGAACAGGTATGTCTGATTTTGTTTGGAGAATTGAAAATATCTTGTTTAAAAGTATTTGAAGCTGCAAAGTGCTTGCCTTGCAGACATGAGGACCCAAGCTCAATCTCCAGGACTCACTTAAAACAGCCAGGTGTAGTGGCACACACCTGCAATCCCACCGATGGGGAGGTGGAGACAGGGGGATCCCTGGGACTTGTTGGCTGGTCAGCCTAGCCTACTTAAAGAGCTCCAGGCCAGTGAGAGAACTCATCTCCAAGAAAAAGTGGACCATGCCTGAAGAATGGCATCTGAGTTTTTCCTCTGGTGTACAGACATGGGCATCTACACACGCACACACACACACACACACACACACACACAAACAAACAAACAAACACAAATATTCATATAAATAAATATACCTATCTTGCCTCACCGCTTGATAACCCTAGAAGTGTTCCCACTTCACTCCAAAGACAAAGCCCCATCCTAAATACCATGGTCCCTGGTCATCTCTCCCTCCCTCCTTCCTTCCTAGGTACTAAGCCCTGTGTTCTACTGTGAAGAATCCACAATCCCTCTTCTCCAGGGTGTATAATGAGGTATACCTCCGACTAGCAAACCCTTTTGCTACTTAAGACCTGGCCAGAGCTCCTTTCAGAGACACTAGGTTCATCTTCCAGGGAATGATACGAGGCTGCCCGACATCACATTGTCAGAGCCCCTGCCAAGGCAGTATGTTAATTTAAAATAAATGAAGTACACAGACTGTAAAAGATGGGATAATCACTGGCAAAATTTTATGGCTGCATTCAAAGACAGATGAATGAAAATTTATAATTAGAACTAATAAGAAGGTTCAGCAAGGATATGCTTACAAGCGCAACACAAAAATCAAAGCCTTGTTCCACACTGGCAATAGCTAATTAGAAAATTGTGATCTATGAAAGATTCTCAGCCACAATGACAGGAGAATAAAGATGCTAAAAGCCGTCTAAGATTAAATCTAACCCAGAGGTCTAAGATACTTGAAGAGAGCATGACATTACTCAAGGACACAAAAGGTAAGTAAGTGGAGAGATGTACCGAGTGGAGGAGCAGGGAGACGTGGTTACGTAAACATCTAGTTCTCCCCAAGCTAATCCATAAATGCAAAGCAATTCCAATCAAAATCCCAGGGAATTATTTTTGTCAAACTTGTAAAACATATTCAGAGATTCATGAGCTTGTTATCCCCATTAACATATACAATGTTATGTTTTTATATATCAGTTAAAAATAAATTCAATTTAAAAAATAAAATTTATGCAAAATATGAAATTCCAGGAGAGCCAAGGGATTCTGGAAAATTACAAGGAAGGCGGCTAGTCTTTTGGGGATGCAGGCCATGGGAAGCATGCTATGGATAGCAGGCCAGACCAAACACCAGGTCAGAGAGTCATAAGCATAGCCATGAACACACATAGGATATTGCCATATTGCAGAGGAAGCAAGCCAAGGGAAGAGAAGAGCCACTTAGCATCAGATAAGTGACTCCATGGTTTGGGGCCTTCCACAGGGTGGAACCCAGGCCTCTATTCTCACCTAGAACAAATGTGAGTTCTATGTGGATCAAACCTCATGTGGAAATCAAACTAGAGGAGGAAAGATGGAGAGGGATTTTTCTGGTCAATGATGCAAGAGAGGAGAAAAATACAAATATTGAATTAAAAGAATCACAATCACAACCTTATCAAATAAATCTTTGTTATCACAGGCAATACCAAAAATAAATTTAAATTTAGTCAAAGCACAGATGGGGTGGAGTGGGGAATTTGCACTTTTGTAATCTGTGAGTGATGGTTATCTTGAAGGTGTGATTTCTCTACAAATTATAAAGAAAAACAAAGAACCCAATGTACAAAGGGTTCATAGACTTTGTGGCCTCAGAAGTCTCTAGGGTCTACAGGTTTGAAGGGTGATGTCAAGACTAACTCATGGTAAAGGAACAGGAAACCAATCCTCACCTTTGAGGGAGAGGTCTCCATGTCTTTGTGGGCATGCTCCATACAGTGGGCACCATCTTCTACCCAGAAAGAAGAGAGACATTGAATACGATTCCAGGGAACCGGTGTCTAACTTCCATGGGCAGATCCCAGCTCCAGTGGCTAAAACGCTCTTTCTAGCAGATACCTGGACTCCTGGGATTTTCATGAATGGAGACCCTACCTCTGAGCTCTCCTCCCTATCCCTGGGCTGATTCCCTTGGTTGATTTTAATCAGCTACTTCGAGAGCAAAAAGAATCATGTTGCAAAATATTCTTGCAAATCGGGAGCAGCTACAAGTTCCACCAAGTTAGGAACTAAATGACTGTTCTTTTCCTGAGACATATGCTAAGCTCGTACCTCATTAATCTCCCTTCTGCTCTGACTGTAACAACCTGGCTACTAATGCTTTGAAGCCACTGCATCATTACGCTTTTATAATCTCAGAGAGCACTTGGTTTTGAGAGGCTGAGCCCTGCACCATGAAGACAAGGCGCAGTTCGAAGAAGATGGTTCAAGGGAATTGTGCACGAAGCTGCACCCCGCGGCCAGCATGGAACGTGTTAGACAGAGAAAGCTGTGCAGTGAGGTCAGCAGACACACTGACTGGCCAATTGTACACTTTTAAGCATCGGACAGACATGAGACGGGAGACATGTACACAACAGCTGTCTATTGCTCTTAGGGGGAGCCGTGAACGTCATAAACATCCACTGGCAAATATTCCAAAGACTCAGAAAAGCCCAAAGAAGCAAGCAATGCCTTCACTAGCCCAGTCTTTTGAGGAGAATTTGCTGGCATTCCATGGATCTTCTGGTGCAGGGTTGCCAGGCTCTGGCTGAAAGGCCAGGCTGGCACAGCTGCTCCTGTTTGTCTGATTTTCTTAATGTGCCTAGGAAGACTCACCGTGCAATCTTCTTCACTCCTTTAGTCTGTGCTTCCGATGCTTCCAGACAGAGGCTGGGACAGCCTCCACTGCCCATCTCCTGGACACCTGGGGAGTGACTTCCTGCTTGTTTGCTGTCCCTCTGTCTGCACCCATCCTTTGTGTGCCCTTCCACAGCCTGAAGTGACAGCTGAAGCCAGAGATGAACATCATTCCTGCAACACCGATTGTCTGTGCAAAGCTTCAGCCTGGCTTTAATGTCTATAGTCGCTAGCCTATTGATATCCCATAATATCACTTAGCCCAACTCCTATTATTGAGCAGTTAATTGCTTCAAATTTTTCACTATTATAGTCTTCTAATTAACATTGTATTCATTTCTGGATGTGAGTCTGGTAAGTAGAAGGTCTGTCCTTCTGTAAGCCCAGACACTGGCCAGTTGCCCACTGCCTTCCAGTATCCCTAAGACTCCTTAACCCTGGATTTTACTTTGCCACTGTTGTCCCTGCTGTGAGCACAGCCGGCCTCTGCACATGAGCATCTCCTGCTTGACTGCTGGGGAGTCAGGCTCTTTCTCACAAACATAGTTGTCTGCACTTCTTGACTCAGGGTTTGAGAAGCTGATTGGCTGAGTCACTGACCACCACGGTGTCTCAGTTAACCTCCTCCCCATTCCCTCAGCCCAAACCATCTCTGATGGTTGAGAAGCTACCATTACCTCCAAGAAGACTTGAACCCCTCCGTACACCCAGCAGCTGCCACTGTGAACCTCGGGAGCCTGACAGAAGCCCAAGAAATAGCACTCTGAGGCTGATGGGGCCACGATGGCCTCCAACACCCAAGTCCACCATTATACCCATACTGCTTCAAACAATTCTCTAGAAAACTATGCTGTCTCATTCACTCAAAATTTAATACGTCAAGGATACTGGTATCTGTGAGACCAGTTAGAGTTCTGATGGTGTTTGCTGCGCTGGAAATGAATCCTGAGGTTTGGCTTCAGCCATCTCCAGGCACACGGAAAGAAGTGCTGAAGACTGTTGATGGAGACTGAGTAGTTAGAGAGTACGAAAGTCAGCACAATCGCTCTGCTGTCTCTATTCATATTCTGAGCCAGCCTCAAATGGAATGGGGAATAATGAACAGACACTGATTAAATTGCCCATATGAATATTCATCGAATCACCTGGCCTTTCATGCTAATTTGTTCTTTCTCCCATGGCTGCCTCTGAAGAGCAAAGCTTCCTTCCCTCTCTAAAGACCCGAGTGCAGCGCTGATTAGAAAACAAAGAGAGAAACTGAGTTTGAAATTCTGCCAAGAGAAAATAAAAATAAACTCGAAGGAATCATGACCCAGGCTCCTGGATCTAATCTGACCCTTTAAGATGTTTCTTCCCTTTAAAGTCTACCCGACTTTTTGTATCTTCAAAGCGATAGAAATGATATCACTGGGATGGACGTGGATTTGATGAGTGCTGCGGGGACATATTTCAAAGGATGGTCACATTAAACTGTCTTGTGAGAGTCCCTTGAACCAAATACCTAAACAGAACTATTTCTCAAACGCCAGACAGACCTCAGCCTAAAACTAAGAGCAAAGTTTGGCTGCATATGAGTTTGGAGGGGAATCCTGTCTGACAGCAGTGGCTGTAGGCTGACCCCTGCTCTAGAGGCTTCCCCAGAGCCAATAAGAAATGGCAGAGCAAGTAGTTTGGCTCCCTGCCTCCATCCATCCTCTACTTACTTTAGCCTCCTTTGGGGCTCCAGAAGTCCTTCTGGGTCTTCCCCACCCCCAGAGCCTGTGCTAAGGCCTGAAGAAGGAGAAGTCCACAGAAGGAGCTGGGTCGGAGGGGAGCAAATATCCTATGTGCTCTATCTCCCCCTGAGGCCCTTGCTCCACACATGTACCTGATACATGCTAGTCAGCCATTGCCTTACCAGTGTACTTGTGACAGAGGCTACATCTACCTGGGGATTTCAGAGTCTCTGGGAGCAGGCACAGGAGAAGGGAATGTCCCCCATTATTTATCCTCTCAGCACACCCCCCCAAGGTGCCTCTAGGTCCTGCCTCTGCTTAGTTCAGTATGTGGACATCTCTGTCCCTACCCCATGAGACATTCCGGGATGACACATAGGCTTGTTCTAGTTGGCACTCAGCCAGCCATATGAGAGAAAGATCTTAGAGCTAAGGGACATTCAGTTTCAGCAGGCATCATAAACTAAGGGAGGGTTGGTCTTACTAAAAACTTCTGGGGCTGGTCAAAAATGCATACTGTTCTTGCCTAAGACCTGAGTTCAGTTCCCAGCACCCACATAGGATGACTTCTAACCACCTATAACTCCAACTTTAAAGGATCTGACACCCTCTTCTAGCTTCTGCAGGCACTGCACTGGTCTGCACAAACACACTCAGACATATATACGTACGCATAATTTTGAAAGTATTTTTTTGAAACTTCTGAGGGTCTCTTCTGAGGATGTTCACATATGGCATGGTCACTCATGAGGAGCAAAGGCAGGACTTGAGACTTTCCAGCTTGACCTGCTTTTTCGTTATCCTATATCAAAATGTAAGATGATAACTTTGGGAAAGGTATATGTGATTAAAATATTATAATAAAATCTAAGGGTGACATCTAAATATTAACCGGCCAAGAAAGAGCATTTCTACTGATAACTCTTGAGGACATCAGAGCCCAGGGAAGATGGAAGGGGAATAGCTGGGAGGTGCTGCCTCACCCTTGGTGCTGGAAAGAGTTCACCAGTCCCATCCTAACATGGCCTCCTCTTGACACCTGATCTGTACAGGGCCTGTTTCCAGCGGAGGCCACTGGCACAGGTGCTAGAGACACAGCATCTCCCCCCAGTCAGAAATCCAGCTATCTCCCACACAGGGTACCAGGAAACCCAGGGGGTTCACTGACCTCTGAAAACTGGGCCAGCTGTCAAAAACATTGGCAGCTCTGAGCCATGGTTGTATTTGTGCCCACCTCTGGGACACAGTTCTACTGTATTTCTTCTGAATTTTTGTTTGTTCAGTTGTTTTGGGGTGTGTGTGTGTGTGTGTGTGTGTGTGTGTGTGTGTGTGTGTGTGTGTTCATCTAGGGATACATTATCTCTCCTACCTGCTCCTAGCTTCAGGGTAAAGGCATATGACATCAAGCCCAACCTTTTTCATGATGTTAGGGATCCAAACTCAAGTTCCAGTACAGCAAATACTTTACTGACTGAGACATTTCCTCATCCTTGGTTTTTTTGTATTTTGCTTTGCTGTTGTTTTGTTACTGTTTAAAAAAGAGCAGGATCTCACTATGTATTCCAGGTTGGTTTTGAACTCAACCCTACCCTCCATCTCCAGGATGCTGTGATTGTATATGCTGCCTGTTCTTCATCTTCTCACCAAAGGAGTTTTTAGTGTGATCCAAGGACCAAGGATGTTATATTTCTTGGTCACAAATATCAACCTGGGAAAGTATCTCTGAGTTTGTTGTCTCATGACAATGAAAATTAGAGATGCTAGCTCACGAGAGAGCATACAAAGAGGAAACAAGCTTTATTAAGCACCTCAAAGCCCTAAGAGAGACATACATGGATCCCCTGGGAAGGGGAAATAGATAAGATCTCCTGAGAAAACTGGGAACATGGTGGGGAGAGAAAGAAGGATGGGAGAGAAGGGAGAGGATAGAAGGGGAGGAGGAAGGAGAACATAAGAGAACTGGATGGCTGAGATGGGGGAAGGACAGAGAGGGTGAGCAAGGAAAGAGATACCTTGATTGAGGGAGCCATCATGGAGCTAGCAAGAAACTTGGCACTAGGGAAATTAGCAGGAATCCACAAGGATGACCCCAGCTAAGACTCTAAGCAATAATGGAGAGGGTACCTAAACTGGCCTTCCCCTGTAATCAGATCAGATCTTAATTGTCATCATACAACCTTCATCCAGCAACTGATGGAAGCAGGTGCAGAGATTCACAACTAAGCACTGGGCCCAGCTCCCAGAGTCCAGTCTTAGAGAGGGAAGAGTGATAAAATGAGCAAAGAGGTCAAGACCATGATAGGGACACCCACAGAAACAGCTGACCTGAGATAATAGGAGCTCACTGACTCTGGACTGACAGTGGAGGAACCTGCACAGGACTAAATTAGGCCCTCTGAATGTGGGTGACAGTTGCTTGGCTGGGGCAGTCTGTGGGGCCACTGGCAGTGACTTATACCTAGTGCTTGAACTGGCTTTTTGGTGCCCATTCTCTTTGGAGGGATACCTTGCTCAACCTAGATGCAGGGAGAAGGGGCTTGATCCTGCCTCAAAGTGATGTGCCAGATTTTGTTAACTTCATATGGGAAGCTTTACCCTCTATGAGGAGTGAATGGGGTATAGGGTGGGGAGAAGGTGGAGGGGAGGGAGTGGGAACTGGGACTGGTATGTAAAATGAGAAAAGACTGTTTTAATAAATAAATAAGTAAAAAGAATCTCAGAAAGGGGAGACAGATAAATGGCTCAGTGGTTAAGAGCACTGGCTGCTCTGCAGAGGGCCCAAATTTAATTCCCAGCACCCACATGGTGGCTCACTAGTTCCAGAGGATCCAGTGTCCTCGTCTGTCCTCCAAGGGTAGGCACTACATACATGTAGTGCACACACATACATACAGGCAAAATACCCATAAAATAATATTTAAAATCTTTACTTGGAGAAATTAAGTGAAAATCACGCCCAAGGGTGGGAGGGGTTTCCAAGAGAGAGATAGCCGATGAACTTCGTTGTCTAGGAGTTTTTACTACGGGTCATGGCAGAAAGTTGACAAAGGCTGAGTCACTGCTATGAGATTGGCTACCAATCTGGACTGAGCCAATAGAGGGTCCACACATCCCCCTTCCCAACCACAGAAGAGATCACGTTCTGTTCATGAAACACCCACCCAGTTAGCTAAGTCAAGTAAGTGTGGCTACTTCTCAGGAACAATCTGAGCCCTAAATGCAGGAACAAAGGGTTTTGTATAATTAATAGCACTGGGGGCACCTGCAATGGCCAGGGCTGGTCAAATCCCCATTCTGTCCATCTCTGACTCCCGTGACAAAGGCTTTTGACTTTGACTGGCTGTCATGGCTGCCTCTGGCCTTGACAGTGTCTCCAGGGCTATTCATTTCACTAAGCTCTTTTGTTCCTGCATTTAGGGCTCTGCTTGCTCCTAAAAAAAGTAGCTACACTTAATAACTCAGTTACCTCCTTATCTACAGGAGTCTCTGGGGCCTCTTCCTTGAATAGGTGGAGGTTTCCTTAAAGCTGTGTTGTCTTTGTCTATTACATTTGGCTGCAGTAGAAGCAAGGAATATGAAAGGACAGCTGTGTTCAGCGTATTTCCCAGGAGGGGTCTCACGGAAGCTAGCCACTGACCCATCAACATTAACCTAACTTCACACAGTCTGCCTGTCTCCAATCAGGTCCTCTTGGTGATCTCATATCCAACTGCAAGCTTCACTGTTTCTCATTCCTGGGTTCCCAACCCCAACATCTTAACCCTAACATCTGTTCTCACTGCAATATCTGTAAGCATCTTGCCATTCTCACCTGAGGTCCTTTTTCCTTATTATCTACAGAGAGTAAGCCCCAGCCTCATCTCCACAGATCTGAGATGGGTGCTGCTGTCTTAGGCACTATTCTGTTGCTGGGAAGAGACACCATGACCAAGGCAACTTCGAAGAGAAAGCATTTAATTGGGGGCTTGCTTACAATTTTAGAGGGTGAGTCTGTGGCCGTCAAGGCATATGGCCCATCATGGAAACACTGCAGCAGGCATGACAGGAATAGCACTGGAACTACTGCTGCAGCTCAGAGTTTACATGTTGAAACCAAAACCACTGCGGGGGTCGGGGAGAATGAGCCTAGCATCAGCTTTTGACGTCCTCAAAGCCCACCCGCAGTGACATACTTCCTCAAACTAGGCCACACCCCCTAATCCTTCCTAAAACAGTTCCTCCAACTAAGTACAAATTATTTAAACACGTGAGCCTGTGGAGGCCACTCTCATTCAGACCTTCGCAGGTCCCTCGGCAACTGGGATTGGAGAGGAGACCCTCTGCCTTCTCCCTGCCATTCTTGCCCTAGAAGAGCCCCTGGTACACACAGCTCATGGCATCAAATGACTTGAAAAACCACTCTCCCCTAACCATACAGGGCTTCCAAAGGAGAAGGTGTCCTGAAAACTGGGCAGTAATGACATCTGTGGGACACTGTCTCTCTCAGTTTGTACCAGGTGCCACAGGACCGAGAATAGCCGGTGTGAACCCCAGGCGGTGAGTCACCTGGGGAGCGGGCTCAGCAAGGAAGTCTCGCCAGAGGAGCTGGTTCCACAAGGCTCAGAAAAACCTGCCAAGTTCTCCCAGAAGCCCTGTGAACATGGCAGCCACGCTTTTCCCAGAGGAGTATGACTAACTGCTGGACTGGAGTGAAAGGAAGAGCCACTCAGCAATGATGGTGTGCATGATCTGCAGTATCCACTGGCCCTCCTCTTGCCTTATCATTGAACCCCATAACTGAGTTCATCGTTTACCCCCCAAAGACACGGAGGAGGCATTGTCGGATCCAGGGAACAGGCAAACACCTGCTGAGGTCTCTGTAGCTGACCCAGGCTGCTCTGCCCACACAGAAGTCAGGCTGGACACGCCAAGAGCTGCCACCCCTGGAATGGGACTAACGAGGTGGCAGGGTTCTGTTGAGGCCCTTTAAGGGATCCCTTTTCCCCTGCTAAAGCATGGTGGTCTTCATAGATTCACTTTTGTTCTAACTTTCTTTCAACTGCTATTGCATGATTTTTTTTCCCCAGAGGATTGAGATCTGAGCTGTATCTCTGGCCCTGGGTAGAGATGTAACTTTCTGAACTGCCAGGAAGATCATGAGATTACTATCTAGCAGGAGGCTAGATAAAGAACAAAGATATGCTATTGTTCTCTCTTAACAGTTACTACAAACAGGCCTGTCAATCAATCACCTGGAGAGGAAAAAATTCCCTCCCCCACCAGGAAACATTTATTTAATATTTGGGGGAAAATGTAGAGGTCAATAAAAATCAATTAAAAAAAGATGGCAAAATAAAAAATATATATTTTGAAGCTACCTGAAGCTGTAGGTCAGCCCTATGGTCTCTCTGGCCACTGGCTGCTCTCATCCTGGAAAGTGGTTCCTGTCACTCTATAATGGTAACCTAATTTGTCTCCTACAGTGTACTTTGTGAATCTCATCTGAACTCTTTCAACAAAGATCCCAAGGGCCAGGGAACTGATGACCAGCCAGAGTCTGCAGTCCCAGCAGAGGGTGGAGTGCCCCGTACGCCCAGCCCTTCACAGGATGAATGAAGTAGGGGACTTCCACCCCCATGGATGGACCCCTGAAGCCCGGAGTCAGCAAGGACAGAACACCAGATGACTCCAACTGAAGACCACATGGTTCACATCCATGCGGCCAGCAACAAAATAACTGGGTGCCCTCTTCAGAGATGCACATGTGTATAGCAGAGCCCACACAGACATGGAGTATTATTGGGAGATGTGGGGCTGAACGGAGAAAGAAAGGGGGACCAGGAAGCAGGGAGAGGTCCTTCAGGGGCTTCCTGTCCTGCGTGACTACGTGGAATTCTACTCATTATTGCTCTTTAAGCTGAATCTGCATGTTTTTAAAGATCTTATTCCTCTCTGTTTTATGTATTTCATAACTTATTTTAATTTCAGAAGGAATGAGTCGCAACGAGAGCCCCAGGCATCAACAGAAATCTAATTCTGAGGGGCTATGGGGTGGGTGAAGACAGGCGGGAAATAGGCAGATTTCCCAGGGAGGCTAGGAGGCATCAGGACTGTCACCCAATTTTGCTGAACCGAATCTCTGTTCTTTCACCCTCCAGAGCAGAGCCTATACCCACAGTGGGGTGATTCCAGTGAAGTCGTAACTTTCTCAGTGGCCAGGGAGGATCAGAAACCAGGACTCAAGCTCCTCTCTCAGTGCCCCCTTGGACAAGCGAATGAAGCAAGGGGATGTGTTGTCTTCATGTAGGAATGCAGAGATCAAGTATGCCCTGCTCCACATGGTATAAGACCATGATTTTTTCAGGCTGTGCCTTGCCCCAAGAGACTCCATTTTGACTCCATTCCGAACACACATAAAGGCTGTTCCACTGGAGGCTAGGTATTACTAGCTGATACCAGGTTCCTGGGAAGCAGGCTCTGCAGTGGCACTGAGGAGCTAGAGGGATGGGGCTGACAATGGGAAGATAGATATGTATCATACTCAAAGAGCAACTGAGGCCAACCTCCCCTCCTGCTCCTATGCTGTGGGACAGAGCGAAGTCATCCTCCACTGAATCTGCAGGGGCCTGTATCCCAGTGTACTCCCCTCAATAGGCCAAGTCCTGCTTCATGCCCTAGGCTGGGTCTTGCTATAGTTGCCTTACACTACCCAGCACCCAAGAAACACAGTGGGAGAAGAGACCTGTTGAAGTTTGAATGTGAAATGTCTCTTGACATTTGAAAGAGGCTCTTGTATTGAACGCTTGGTGCCCAGCTGCTGGTACTGTTTGGGAAGATTGTGAAGAGGGACAGCCTTGTAAACGGAAATGAGTCACTGGGTATGTGTCTAAGGCTTTACATCCTGCCCCACTTCCTGTTTGTAGATACAATGTGATCAGTTACCCCACATTCCTACCACCCTGCCTTCCCTACCATGATGGAGTGTGTCCCCTAAAAGTGTAGACCAAAGGAACCCTTCCTCCTTGCTTCTTGTTGGGTATTTAGTCACAGAAACACCCTTGCCCCTGAGGATCAAGACGCAAGGGAAATACTCAAATCCCCCATGTAGCCCAGGAATGAAAGAAACTGTCCCTGGGTGGGAAACAGCAAAGTGGGGAAGGGGACACTGGAGGATGGGGCAAAGACAGATGGGAACTGTCAGTATGATCGACTGATGGCAGAACTGGAGACACCAAAGTCTAAGACAGACAGGAGCATGGCTCATTTGGTCACAGCTGAGCAATACCCTGTCACATATGGCACATCGAGCTGAGCTCACGGATGAAAGGTTTGATTCCTGGCTGTGTCCCATGTTGTAGGAGCAGAGGCTCTCCGGGACCTGCAGGAATCCCCCTCCTCCTATTTTTCTCTTCCCCTCCTCTCTTTCCTTCTCCCTCCCCCTCTCTCCCTTACACACATGAACGCACACACATATTCTCTCCCTCTCTCTCTCTCTCTCTTCATTTCTCCTTTCCCCCCACCCCCGCCCCCATCTCCTTCCCTCCCACCTTTCTCCCTCCCTCTTTCCCTCTTACTTCTCAGTAAAGGGCATCTTCACAGAGAGTGGTCCCCTCAAATTAGCATCTCATAAATCATACTCATGCCTGGGCACCTCTCCACCCCCGTGGGCCTGGTGTGTAAGACAGAGGTGCACACAGGTCTGCTCAAAGATGCAGGGAATGTGGGTGGCTGCTGCTTAGGGAAAAGGCCAGCTGAGCTGCAAAACTGACTCTCAAGCCCTTGGGGATTTTTCCAGCCTGAGAAGAAAAGTTTTTACCCAGGCAGATCCTCACTGGGACACTCAGGACAATGTCTATCACTCTCAGAGGCAGTGGGACTCCAAGTGAGCATGGGCATAGGAAGGCCT